>JANAKD010001085.1:0-10076 GCA_027627215.1 Lecanicillium saksenae | reverse complement strand
CCGTCGTGGCGGGAGACGGGCTCGTTGAGAACCTCAATCATGCCGACGCTGCGGTAGGCGTTGTTGGTGTGGATGCGGCGAGCCATCCAAGACATCCACTTCTGGGCGCGACCAAAGTTGTAGTCGTTGTAGAAGCCAGCGGGGTGGTTGTTCTGACCAGTGAAGACATCCTCTTGCTGGCCGCCGGGTGCGCCGTGGAAGTCGATGATAACGTAGATGCCGAGGTCAGCAGCCTTGGCAACGACCTTGTCCAGGTAAGGCAGCATGCGGTTGCCGTCGGCAAATGGCTCGCTGTTCTTGTCGACAATGTCTTCGTACGACCAGTAGCCGATGGGGATTCGGATGGTGTTCAAGCCAACATCATGGACGGACTGAACGCTATCCTCGTTGATCCAGTCTCTCCAGTGATTCTCGAATCGGCGGTTACCTTCCTCACGGTTGCCACCAGAGTAGTGGTCCTTCATGCAATCGAATTCAGAAGCAGATCCAGCGCAGCCCATGACGTTGTCCCACTCGTTGGTCATCATCCAACGCTCGCCGACGAGCCAGCCTAATGCCCCACGTTAGTGCTTCATCTGTAAACAGCGTGGGCCACCACTTACCACCAAAGTTGACTCCGCGGATCTTGTTGATTCCGCTGAGCAGGCTGGGCTTGAAACGTTTGCCGAGCTGCTCAAAACGAGCCGTCATGTTAAACGCGGCCAGGTCCTTGTCCTCGGGCCTCCAGGCCTGAGCGACACCAGCGAGCAGCGCAGGGGCGATTACAGAGAACTTCATTTTGAAAAGATGATTCGATGCAGCTTGCTTCTACCTGATCGTTGAGCTGAGCCTGCGGCGAATCTCCTCTTTATAGTTGTTCTCGGTTCCCAACTCCGCGCAGTGCCAACCCTGAGAGCCTTCGGACCCGAAAGAGCAAAAGCATGCGCCCACAGACAGCGGACGGCCCGATTACAGGGTTGCTGCAAGCAAGTAAATAGGCAGGCATTGTAAAGTAAATGGCGGGCGAGCCCAGATGGGGTTGGTGGAAGTAATATTTTAGATCGGCAACCCAGCCAGGTGTTTGGTGGAGGCAAGTTGTCCAACAATACACTCCCGCAGCAACCATGTGGATACAATATAGCTTCGGGGGACGTCGGCGATGCTGTCGTCGGTTAAATAGATGGGCAAACTCCACAGGATTCAATACGAATAGCATGGCTGACCTTGGCCGCCTCGGTACTTCACTGGGGAAATTGCGGGTTCATGCCGGGTGCATACTGGGTTCATGCTGGTTCTGTGATGCTGCCTCTAGGCTTGGAGAGGAAGCTAGTCGGTCAGCCCCGTTTCAAGTTGCGACGCCCTTTTGAGTAATCCGTGTACAAATGGCGAGAAGCAGTAAAGTGACATCCGCGAAGCATAATTAACTGGGAGACGGCATCAGAGCATTAAGGGTGCTAGTATAGCCTTATCCTGCCCTGTATATGGGTCGCGATCTCTATTTCACGATTTGTTGCCCTTCCTTGCCTGTTTGAACACTTGCCATCTGTGTAATCCCCGCTCGAGCACTGATACGGATGCAAGATTTGCTGCCCCTAGGCCGGGGATCCTTGCGGCTTACCAGGGCGGGGTCATCGGGGATTTCGTTCTCGGCTAGTCAGTCGTCGTCTATTGTTACATCAGCCTGGTGGCAGCAGCGAGGAAATAATATGAGGTAAATCATTGATTCTAGAAGGCAGATTCTTCGTTTCTCAGCTCTGCGCGTCACGGGTAGAAGTGGGCGGAGTATTTAAACTTTTCGCCGCCTTCCGGCCGGGCGGCGACTCATGTCAGGCCACAAGCGCCCCAAGCACGAGATGTTGACGGCGAAACCACGCCACATCGGAATCTACAGGAGTCACGATGAAAGGGAATCTTGTGAGCATGTTGGCGTATAAAAACACGTAGTTCTATTGGAGAAAGTCGTAATTTTCTTCTAAATCAACAAATGTAACATTTGAACGACACATTACAACTCAGGAAACGTACTATACAAGCAACATCACCAGCCGCACAATTCGTCACAATGTCTGCCCCAGTGAGAGCTGCTACTAGCGCCGTTACGCGCACTTACCCCAGAGGCCTTCCTATGCTGATCGCCGGCACATCGGGTATGCTTAATGACAGTTGTGAAATTATTGCAAAACACTAATTTGCTGCAGTCGTTGCCGTCGGGGCCTATGTCAAGTCTCAGTTGACCACCCAATCCAAGACGATGGATCGATTCTTTGCTACCTATAACACACCAGTAAGCGAAGCCTCTCGGCGCAAGACTTTCGAAGGTCATCCCGATACTCGATCGAATGTGCTCAATTTCTTGGGCTGGAAATAGCACACTTGTCTCAGGAGATTTGACAGTGTTATTGCTTGCTCAATGTTTTTGTCAACGTCATATGCTATTGTTATTTTGCATGAGTGTTTACAGGGGCGCTTGTTGGAAATAAACCGAGGACCTACTGGCTGGGGGGTTTTCTGTAGAAGCGAGACAGGAAATAATTAGATAATATTTATGAAACTTTTGTCAAAACACAACCAATCATTTCATACCTGCTCTTCAACGGGTGTGTGGGACACCGTCACAGCCTATCTGTCTGCTGCTAAACATGGACGGGATGTGATCGTGCAATTGAGTCGCATAACGTTCCCCGCGGTTGATTTGTCCAAGAACGTATCATTTTCGAATAAGTTCGAGCTGCCGATCTATATATCGCTGTCTTGCCCTGGGAATCGGCTGGACGCTGGCTTATATTGACAGGTCGCTTGCCGAGACAATGTTTCGCTTCGTGTATCTTTCCCGGTGCAGAGCATTGACGATTGGCCTAAAATTTGTCTTGAAGAATTCTGACTTACCGCCCTTGGTAAAACAGGATGGCGGCCGCAAAAGATTTCAGCGTGCTGTCGACAATTGCGCTGATATTTATGGCTCTGCCGTCCGGGAAACGATGTATCGCGAGCGACAGGTCATTCTTTGTCGAACGACCACAGTATTCGTACATGCTTGATATGTGACTACGAAAGCTCGGTTGACATAATTTAACATGAATAGCGCTGCTTTTATCACAAAATCATAATTTTGTGCCTCAATATATAATCCCTGCACCGAGTTGTGCTTGTTTCATATCAGCTATATGCATGGGGGCGGCAGCCATCCGCTTTTGTACGTATATTTGCCGACCACGGCAAATATGCTTGATTGCTCCATTCTGCAGTTCGGAGCAATTAACCCGAATCACATGACTTGATATATTTGTGGCATATCTTCTTTCGATTTCCATCGAGAGCGAGCAGTGCATGTCAGCCCTGCAATATATCTGCGCGCGAGATTGAAGCAAGCCCAGGATACCCACACAGGCGATCAAGGTCTGTTAGCGGGGATACGGCTGTCTCGCCGTTGGGTCGGAATCTGCGCATATCGGCCTCGTCGGATCTGCATCATCCGGTTTTCGCTTATTTATTAGATAAGCGGAGAATTTAATATCGAATCCTTCTCAGCAAGCATGGCACCCGCGGCGCTGCAGCCGAGCACAGAAGACTCTGGCCCTGACGATTGGAGTGCCAGATCCGAACGGCGCAGAGACGAGTATGTCCGGTCAATCAATGTACATGACGTTTGCGCGCTCGCGTCATATTATCGGAATGGTAAACCCTGTGTCGAATTCCGCGAACAAAAACGGGGTAGCTATAATGTTTGCTATTTTTTGGAGTTTCCCGAAGACCACATGAGGTGGGTGGTGAGGTTTCCTCTGACACCAATATTACAAGACGTGCGGCGCAAGCTCGATTGCGAGGTTGCAACATTGGAGTAGGTATTGATTCGATGCTATATGATCTGCATCAATGCTTACGTGTCATAGGTTTATCGCGTCCAGAACCAGTATTCCTATCCCGCGCGTACATGCTCATGGCTATGCGGGTGCTGTGACGCCCAGCAATCCGACTGGGAAATATTTTATCATCCTTGACTATATTTCTGGAGATCCACTAAGTCGTGTTTTACTGTCCGACACGACGAACGAAAACAGAGATCGATTCTACGCGGATCTTGCCGACTTCTACTCGCAGATGCGCGGGTTAGAGTTTGACGCGGCTGGTGCTCTTGAGCTTGGGGCTGACTGCATGTTCAACATCGCTGCTCCGGTTTACATGGACGTTGCAGCGGTGGAGCAACGCGGAAACGAATCCGAGACTCCCTTTCCTGCAACCGCGGATTTCGACAGCTATACACGCCAGCGCTATTCACTTCTACTTCGACGAGCGGCGGACACGGTTTTGGAAATGGACCGCGGCGATGTGCGGTACCTTGTTTTTGCTTTGCAAGATTTCGAAAAACGAACGCAAAGTTTGCTCTCCACCTGTACTAGTCGCAAGTTTGTTCTGACCCACGGTGACTTGCAGCCGTCCAACATCATTCTGGGCGACGACTTCAGCATCAAAGGCATCATCGATTGGGAGTGGGCTGGCACCGTGCCAACTCCGTTTTTTGTCCCACCGCTCTGGATTGGGAAACATGTTGCCCCAATCTCCAATGATGTCGACTTTAGGGATTCCTTCTCCAGAATTCACAGAGCCCTCGCGTTGAGCGGCTCAGGCCTAGCGACGGAATGGCCAGAAGACATGCACTCCTCTGCAAACTACTTCATCTCTGCAGCGCTTCTCAACCAGCATTTCTTCATGGCAGTCTACTACACACATATTTTCCCGCTGTATTACGGCGATATAAAGCCACACATCAAGGTTCGAGAGTTTTTCGAAAGTGATGGTCCAGACGGTATTTACAGTCGCCAAGTCAACAACCTCATGCGCGCAAGTGGACGACTGGGCGGGCTTTAGAGTTTTTCACGTAGCACATACAGATTGTTTAATATTTGGTATTGATAACTTGACATGTTAGTTTCGAGCTTTTATTCTAATTTCTTTTTATAAAGGTGCTTATACCTACATTTCATGAAACAGCGGCGCCTTCATTACTTATAAGCGGCCCACAGTGGTCGCTCGTACAGTGCCAAAACTCCGCACACTGTAAGATACGCCGCCGAAATTCAGCCGCGCTTTAGCTTCGCACTGTACGGCGGCACCTAAAATTCTTCGTCTGGCAAGGCTTTGCGACACAGCTTCGACCATATAACCAACGACATTGAACCATGACCAGCTTAAAAAGACGTGCCGAGGAGGCAGCTCCTGAAAAGACAAATAAGAAGAAACGCAAGAGCAAGTTTCAGGCTGAGGATGAGTCGCTCGACACCGAGCTGGGTCTCAACACGCTTTTTTCGCGGATGGACAATCAGCTACTGGCCGACTACCTGGCACAAAAGATTGGCAGATTCGGCACCGATCTCAGCCCTGTCGAGTTATCTGACATTACCGTCTCTGGTGCGTGAGATATGAGTCCCTTGAGGGCAGCGCAATATGAAATCAGGTCAGCCAGACTGACACAGATACAGCAAACGCCATCACAGACTCAACCGACTTCACGGAGCAGAGGACGCTAGAGAAGCTACCAGATTTCCTCGCCAAATTTTGCAAAAATCCCGACAGTCTAGCCAAAGCCTCCAAGAAGAAGGGTACTCCTCATTCTATCATCGTTACCGGTGCTGGGCTCCGAGCAGCCGACATAGTCAGGTGGGTTCAACCAGGGTCGCGGTGTGCAGGCCACGGGCTGATAATTCGAGTAGAGCTGTCAGGAAATTTGCCTCCAAGGAGATTGCCGTCGCCAAGCTTGTGAGTTTCCTTTGAAATCATCATCTATTTCCAATTTCTTACCAATTTCAGTTTGCCAAGCACATGAAGGTCGACGAGCAGGTGGCATTCCTCAAGAAGATGCGTGTGAGCATTGCCGTCGGCACACCCGCCCGTCTTTCAGAGCTAATCGACAATGGTAATTACGCTCTTCACTCTGTTCATATCGTCTGTAGCTAACATTAATATAGGGGCACTGTCGCTTGAAGGTCTTCATCGCGTCGTCGTCGACGCCTCGCATATTGATCAGAAGAAGCGCGGGGTCATGGACATGAAGGACACCATGATGCCGCTTGCGAAATTTATTTCCAAGAAGGAATTCCAGGACAGATATACGGACGAGGAGAAGCCTCTGTCGCTGTTGTTTTTCTAGATGTATATACCCGCTTCCCATGTAACGCACACCAAATAGAGGCACCTAGACAGCCATTCTTCTCATGACAAGATTTTCTTGCTTGCGCCTCCTTCTGTATTTTCTCGTTTCCGTAGCGAAACTTTCGCATCTCTACCGACGTTGCCTAGTGTGCAGCTCTGGCACTGACAACTCGCCTAGCCACCCACCACCGGGCCGACGGACGCTGCCTTCCTCATGGCACATGGCAGCTGGCAGCCGCCCAGATTTGTCCGCCTCCCGCTCTCCTCTGTTTACCTTTTCTTCTCTTCCTCCCTCATCATATCCGTCCATCCAGCTCCCCATCGAACAGAACTACGTTTTTTGGAAGTCATCCTTCTTCTTTTTTTGGATCCCATATTCTCTCGCTTTAGTACACTAGACTCGCCATCGGCATTTGTTACAGCTCCGCCGCGGAAATGATGAAACGATCTTCAATCTTCGCCGCCATGCTACCTTAGCTGGGGCATTGCAGCCAAGCACCTGCGGCAGATTCTCCAGGTGGGAATTTCGACCTCTCGTTTCAATGCATACTTACCAAATTTTCTCTAGAATGCGCCCGCGACTGCACGAAATCTCTTATGCAAGAGTATTCTACTACCGACCTAACCAACATATGTAACGACGTGTCCAAGCAAAGAGTGAGTGTTTTTGTGCCATTATCTGACTCTCACTAAGTAACTAACGCAATCAGTCTTTATTTCTTTGCATATTCGGTTCATGTCAGTCTTGATACTACGGCCCTGCACTCGCAAGTGCCATCCTGTCTTGCTCTGGCCGAGGAGCTAGCATCAGCCCACTTCTACCAGTCGAGATTCAATCCGAGAAGCTCTCAGGTCGTCAGCTGGCGACGGGGTCTAGCATCTCTGGGTCACCGCCCGATCTGGAGAACATTCACGATTTCGTCATCGACCATAAATTTACTCTCGCTCTCGATTGCAACGCTGGCTCCGATGGCGTTGTGACTGTGTCTTTGTCGTCACCCCCAACATTTGCTACACATATTCCTCAGGCTGCTGCATTCCCAGAGGGCCAAATCGGGCCATCGGCCCCAGAAAGCTCGGTCTCGTCGGTAGGCCCGACCATGACTCAGCTCCAGGGTCGACCTGCCTTACCCAGCGCAGACAATGGATCGTTGACAGCAGCCAGGAATGGTCAGTCTGAGCAGGCCGGACAACCTGGGAAAGCTGGCTCTGCAGCTTCAAACGGGATAGACAGCGCTTGCGAAGTCACATCTGCTTCATCCGCTTCTGTACATTCAAGCATTCCAACTTCAACTGTATGTGGCTGCTCAGAAACGGCTTCGACTTCTTCACAAAGCACCAGTTCGTGCGAAGCTACACTTCAACATATCTCAACACACTCAACGGCTAGGAGTACTTCTGCCGAAAGCAGTGCCACTTCATCTTGTGATGCATCTGCAGAGCAAATAAGCCGCACCACGAGTACAGCTACAATGAAATCATCTTCTATGACTTCTAAGAGTTCACCCACATCGGAAGACTCCTCTTGTGAAGAACCAACTGCCACTACTACAAAGCACACGACCCCGGCGACCGCCACTACTTCTGCGTGTTCCGCTTCTGGAGAGACCACATATGGGGCAAACATGCATATTCCCAAGCTTCCATCTCACTCGCAAGCTTCTTTCTCGAATGCAACGGAAACGGCTTCTGTGGTGATGTTATCCACTATTACCTCTACGTCATCCGCAACATCCCCAACCGAAAGCAGCACCACTACATCTTGTGACTCCACATCCTCTACCCTAGCAAGTACTTCCTCTGCTTCTTCCACTTCGTCTTCTTCCTCAAGTATCGCTACTTCGTCTAGTTCGATCTCGTCTGGGTCAACCTCGCCTTCGAGAGCCATAGCGGGCTCCGAAGAGGCAAGTGGTGCCTGCTCAACGTCATCTTCTTCCCTCACATCTACCAAAAGAACTTCATCCTCAAGTTCTTCAGAACTCGTCTCAGCAACTCCTGCAGCTTCACATGCCGAATCACCACCAGCATATACCACGGAAAACATGCCACAGGCCTATGGCAGCTTTACACCCATGGCTATTCCTTCTTATGGTGATCCAGCTCCACCAGAATACGGCAGTGGCGCGTCTATTCAAGCGACGTCAGTCACATCCACATCGAGTTCACAGTCAAGCACCTCGAGCACTTCAAGTCTTTCTAGTTCCGTCTCTACCTCTTCTTCCTCTTCAAAGAGTGCACCAGAATCCATACCTACATATGGATACAACTTTCAAAGCCCAGGTGACTCAAAGGCATCGGCTTCGGCGACATCTGCCGCACAAGGTACTACATCTAAGTCTGCCTCGGAAGAAGATCGCCCTGAGGGTGCTACCTCATTCCTTTCCTCTGATCCAGGCCATGAGGTGGAGAATACAGCCAGTAGTGAAAGCACGAGTCAGATTCCAGGGATTGAGACGGTCCCTCCTCCAAACAAAGGTTCGGCGACGTCATCAGCCCAGGCTCCGGCCACTACGCAGATGCTGCCCATCGGCGGGCCGCCTGTATTATTTGTCACAATAATTGAGCCCGATGCTAATGGAAACCTGGAGACGTCTGTCTTGACTGTTTCAGAGAAATCGCCCTGGCCAACTCCAAAGCCAGAGGCAAAGCAGGAGGTGAAGACACTTCACGCACGAGTGGATGGATATCGGATGGGAGTTTCTCCTGATTTTGTGGCGCAAGATCCCAATCCTCCTACTTCAACGATGACACCCGTAAACAGCGTCAATAACACATCTGCTCTGGCAGAGGCCACTTCTAATGCGACAGCGACGCCATCAGAAGGCCCAGACGCAGGTACTCCGGCGAGTTTACCGCTGGTTTCATCTGCATCCACCATGGACAATTACCTCTGCAAATTCGCAATACTTTCTTTGAGCTGGATAATTACTGTATGGACTCTGATTTGAGCTCTGTAGCTAGAGCGACCGCGGCGTCATCGCTGGACAGCAGTCTGCTAAGAGGTGGAAGCATTTGATGTTATAGTATGGTTATCTTGAAGGCACAGTAGATGGAACAACAGTAGTGCCGTCGTTATTAAGACTCTTAAATTCGAGATAGAAAGTTATACAGCCGGCTCACGGCCATATTAGACTTGGTAGCAATAATTACGAGGTTATTTTCGAGGGATACTTTCTTTGTTGTGATGCAGGGTAGGGGATGATACAGTCGACAGGGAATCTGGGCGGTTATGTAAGCTGGTGCCAATTGCGCTAGCCACATTCTGGGCTTGCCCCGCTAAAATTTCAAAACTGGATGGGAAAACTTCTGGAGCAATTTGCTTCGGGGTCCCAGTTCCAATCAAGCTCCAAAAANTATTTTTTGGTCACTTTTTCTTGTTATTCACAACACAAATATGAAGAGCAAACGTGCGCAAGAGGCAGTTGCCGCCACCGAAGACAAGCCGGCCGACATTCACGGCGACGCGACTCCTCCCACCAAGAAGCGCAAGCGAGGCGGCGACGACGAGGGCGGTGCGGTAGAGGACAGCGGCAAGAAGGCCAAGAAGGACAAGAAGAAGAAGAAGGGCGAAAAGGAGAGCCGCAAGGAGAAGAAGGAGAAGCGCAAGGATCTCCAGGACCTCCCCGAGGAGGACAATGACTCTGATGCCGAAGCCGCTGCCAATGGCGACGTGAGCGTCGTCGAGGAGAAGAAGAGCAAGAAGGAGAAGAAGGAAAAGAAGGACAAGAAGAAGTCATCATCCGACGCCGCTGATGCCGACGCCAACGGCGAGACTGAGACGCCCAAGAAAAAGTCGAAGAAGGAAAAGAAGGACAAGACTGGCGTCACCGCCGAGGAGGCGATCCCCAACGGCGCCGACAACGGGATTGACCTGGACGTGGACGAGGAGGAGGATGCCGACGAAGAAGAGGCCGAGGGAGGAGAGGCCAAGCCCGAGAAGGAGAAGAAGA
>JANAKD010001084.1:0-10083 GCA_027627215.1 Lecanicillium saksenae | reverse complement strand
CGAGCGTGTTCTCCGGCCACAGCGCCTTGTACCCGCGGTGCGCGACCGTCTGCGGCAGGAGCCGCGTGGGGTCTCTGGCCGACGGAATCGCGGCCGCAAAGGGCGCTGCTCATATTTGTTCAGTCAGTAAAAGGACATGTTCTGCCGATCTGGGAAAAAGAAATCGATTTTTCGAAAGTAGGCTGCCGAGGTTCGCTTACCATCTGGAACGCCCTGAAACAGTGAGTCGGGATCAATGTCTGCCATGCTTTTGCACACGGTGAGGTTTTGTAAAGAACAGAATATCAGAACCCAAGAGTAAAAAGACCTGTGAGATCATTATACATTCCAAACCATCAGCTTCTCCGTCCATCGCCCCCCGGAGTTAGCAATGCGCAGGGTCCCGATTCCAGGTGGCGCGTTCCCCACCAAACTCCGCTCTCCGAGCTACGGCGATGCCGCATCGAGGGAGACCGCATCGGAATCTGGCCCATGGATGAACATTGAGTTTCTATTACCTCAAATGGGGGGTTTTCCCTTAAAATCCGGGAATTCAGTATCTATGCCCTCCTTTCATAGTATTCAGTTCTTGCGGAAGAGCTGATCGGCTAGTCGAAACACCGTTTCATAGAGCGCCTCCGCCCGTTCACAGCCTGCGCCTCTCCGCTATGCACGTTGTTGGCGAAAGTCTGCCTCTTATTGGCACATGGCATCATATACACTATGGGAAAAAAACCGTCAACTTCAGACGAAAAAAAANGATAACATTATCCTAAGCTTAAATAAATACTGGGTAAATAAGAATGAAACAAATTCGAATTCAACTCCAACAAGCCTGCCCAGAAAAGAACCCAGCCCAAATCGCTACCGTTGCCTAGCGCCTCCCATACATGTTCATTATCATCCAAAAATTGTCCAAATCAAATTAAATAACCGTCAAGCGCCTCCATATTAAATGGTTCGCCGCTCGCAGTCTGCATCTGCTTTTGATAGCTCCCTCCCATCTGGCCCATAGCTGGTGGCGATACCTCCTCGCCAGAGCTTAGGCTCTCATCACTCATGCTCAGAACACTCTGCGGCGCCTCTGACGCGGTAAAGTCTCCAAGGCTGAAACTGCTTAAATCCCATGAATCTGGCGACCATTCACTGGTCTTGTTGGTGAGCGCAGGCTCGCTCACCAAAGTTGCACCTCCGTAGATGGCATTGTAGACATTGTCCATGCCACTATCCATTGACCCAAGCAGTGCCTCCCACTCATTGTTGCTGACACCTGCGACCTTGTTGGAGAACTGTGTATTCGTCATCATATTCGCGAGATGGATTTGTGCTTGGCGGTCAAGCGGCTGTTGTTGCTTGGAACCAGGCGACTGCGATCGCGATCCATTGGGTGTTGCGTTCAGAGATAGGTAGTCGAGGTTGGGTCTCGTCGCGAGAAGATGGTTTGTATTTTGGCTGCCGCTGGCCATTTGTGACATGCAGAGGTATTCCTCTGGGCGTGCATAGCCTTCGGACTGGACACTGTCAAAGGACTCGCGTCCACGTGCTGTCTCCAAGTCAGAGTCGGGCGAAGCCATCGCGGGCATCGTCATGCGTCTTGACTTGTCCGCGACACTGATTTGCTGCGGTTGCAGCTGTGGCTGTTGCTTCTGTTTCTTCTCACTTCCACTCTTGCGCCGTCTCGGCTGCTCCGCAGCAGGAGACTTGGAGTTTGAGTTACGGCGCGGGCTTGCCGATGAAGAAACAGGTGAGGGTAACGAAGAACCCTCGACAGCAACGAGTGTGCTTGCAACTCTGCGCAGATCAACACAGCCAGGCGAGCGTAAGCGCTCAACAGTGGCAACCACTGAGTTGACCAGTTTCTGATTATCTCGTGCTACCTTGCTCTCTGCTTTGAGGTCCACAACTTGGAACAGCAGAGTCAAAGCGCTAATCGAAAGTAGGTCGCCCTTGTTGAGGCAGAAAGAAAATGATAGATTGCGCTCCTCCAAGAGTTCCGAGATCTGAATGATATGTTTGCTAGACTCGGCAATGGACATGAGTGCGGGGGCAGCTTTATTGCCCAGACCGGATCCGATAGCAGGGCGATAGATCAGGGTTCGGATAAAGTAGTAGGCAAGGGCCTACGCGGGTTAGCATGGGTGTATGATTCACAAGTAGGAAATAAAATGCTTACCAAGAGAGGAGATCGGCTTCCAGTGACATCAGTGGAAGGTTTATCCTGAGCAAATCGCAGCTTCAGGTGTGCGGGTAGTCCATCGTACCAACCATCCAGGTCGCTCTCAAGAGCGATCATTTGCTGCAGAGAGAGATCGTAAGTGGTGGCTGAGGGGTAGTTCTTCTCGAGAACCTTGGCCAAGATGCGGGTGGCACGGAACAGGGCAAGCGCACTGGATAGGCGAGTGTGCTCGCCGGGAAGAGTTGGCTGGAAGCCCTTCTCGGTCACATATTCATCATCAGTGTCAGAGGGGTATTCGACCTGCAAGTCATCTTCGCGAAGCAATTTCGGAAGACCCAGTGTAGCAGCAGAGAAGCAGTCCACCGTGTACAGCGTCCAGAAAACCTTCTTTCTCGTTTCAAGTGTCAGTGCACCAAAAGAAAATCGCTTCTGGCTCTGGTGAAGACCTAGTCGGTAGGCCAAGCCGACAGCGATAGACTTGTAGTGCTGCAGACGCCTGTAGTCGGCGGTGAGGGAGCAGTATAGCAGTGCGAGGACGAGGCACTGGAGAGCGCTCATGGTGTTCTCCAGCAGGACCGCCTCGAGGGCGTCTGTCCACTGTCGCTCACATGCTGCCAGCTGATCCAGATCAGGGGCGGAAGAGGATAGGCCAGCAAGGCTGAACACGAGGTACAGCTGGGCAATCTTATAATTGCACTTGACCTTCTCGGGGTCGGAGACAAACTCCTCATAGATGCGCAAAAATGTAGGCTTGTGAAGGGCGGGGAACAAGGGCGCCCATTCCTGAAAGTATACATTCACGCATCTGTCGGTAAACAGGCGTGGTGGTACTCTGAGGGAAGCCTCGGGTGGGTTAGGCGTGAGTGGTGGGCAGCCTTGCACATGCAGGAAGGCCTCGGGATTGAACTCGCTGCACGGCTTTCCAGACTCTTGTAGCTTACGCTTCAAAGCCGCTATCGGGGTGGGAAAAATGAAAGTCAGCAAATCTGATTTTGCAGATTCGGAAACACGCCAGAGTGGAAGAGTTGGCAAGCGTCAGCAAATAGCAACTTACTAATGAATGTGCGACCGCTGGAAGCGCCCATGAAGTAGGCGTCGGAGTTTTCCACGCCTAGCAGCAGCGGCGATGCTTGCACGCGGAAAGTATCATCCTTGGCCGCAGCGGTATCTTTTGTCGTATTATTGCTCGTATTTGGATCATGCAGGACTGGTGGCGAGGCAGACGCAGTCGAAGCCCGTCGCTGGCCCTTGTGCATGGCGGACAGCATGTCAATCTTCTCGTCCTTCTCGTCCAGTAAATCCTTCAGCTCGCGCACTTCTGTTTCCAAAGCGCGCACGCGCTCTTCGAGAGATTCCGTATAGCCTCGAGGGAAGGCGCGGCGAGATAGCTTGTCGCTGGTGCGACATTCAAACCCGACGTTGGCACATTGTGAACAAGTCGGGCGGACACCGTCGCAACGAATCTTTTTGCTGCGACAACGGTCACAGGCCTGCGCAATGCGGCTCTGGGCACTGTTGCCGACTTTAATAACTTTCATAGGCAGAATGCCGGGCATTTTGGGCGGTTTCGCTCAACGGCCGGCGTTTTTGGGTTGTCTGTTGAGGCGCTGGTTCGCCTGCGCTCGAGAGGTGTTTTTTTTTTCGCGAGTGTTCGATTTGCGGCGTTTCAAAAGGTAATCAGGTTCCTGGTGCAGCGCCGCCGCGGGATATAGTTCATGCGTATGCCGTTCGAATTATCCACGTTCTAAGAGGCTGATTTATGTGCCCAAAGAAAGTGTGAAAAGGTTGCCTTGTAAGAAAAAGACCAGGTGCCGATAAGGGGACGCCGTGGCGGTTGACTAAGAATCGCAGTGTCGTGTGGCTCGGGTAAGCGGAAGTGGACGATCTAGTACTGCGGCGCGTCCAAGTGACAGTATAACGGCCACGACAGTATGGCACAGGACGACACAACACAGCCAATATTCGAGAAGAAAGAACAAGGCTGAAACTGAAAATAGAAACAATCGGTTCTCACGATGCGGTGGAGAGTAATAATAGAAGGGGAAGAACAGTCAGAGGAGCGGCACCCCAGTCGAATAAAGAACGACCGGGCCAGACGTGGTGCGGGTCCTGACAGGTTGCGTGGATGCATCCAAGAACTCGGCAGCTTGGTCGGGCAAGGTCTTGACACGGCTGGGCAAAGGCTGGGGAACAAGTCGCACTACTGGTAGAAGACGACCAAGCAGGACCCGACCCTGTCTGCCGTCCTGGGGATCTTCTCTGGGGCGCAAGCGACTCAACAGCATTTGGACAAGCGTCAGGCTTAGTTGCATGGCCAGATACAAAGCGGTGCAGAGCATGGTGGTGGAGCGTGTCTAGCGCCACCACTCAAGGGCCTGCGAGTCTCGTTAGCGGTATTTGCAGGCTGTCCGGTTGGTTCCCTGGGTTCCCTGCATGTTAAACTGGTCCTGCTGGTCCCGACCATCCTCCAAGGGCCCATTCCCGTTTCGTTTTAGCGACACAGCGAGCGCCCAGTGGTGCCGTGCCCTTCGTGGTGCAGACCCATCGCCACCACCCGGAGCCAGTTCCAGGCCAGCCACTCACGAGTTTTGCAAATCCAAACTAGCCACACAGTAATCGTTCAAAAACTGGAATTCTGGGGGTGGGCCAAGGCCATGTCTTTGCTTTTTTCTCCAAGCGAAAAGTGGGCGGCTTGTCGTTGATGGGCTTTTTGGTGCTTTTCATTTTGTCGGCTTGCATTCTTCACACCCTGGCCACGCCAATTGCACTTCCAATCGTGATGGTGATGTAATATGTTGATCCATCGGCTTGTTGATGCAACCTCCTCGTCCTGTCCGTGCCAAACCCGTCGAGATAGCTACTCTAGTATTTGCTTCCAGTCGCGCCAGCTTGACCGCAACAATGTCTGCCCTAGATGAGCCGGCTGGTCGCAAAACGTCACAGTTTTAAACTCTTTGACCCATCCCAATATGGTTCCATGTCGTGTGCCAGGCAATCATAGGACATTGGCTTCAACTGCCTCCACGGCCATCCACGCCTGCCAGCCTCTAGAATGCCTGAGCATATCTTTGTCGGCGTACTTTTACGCTGTGGTCTGGACACCATCTTGCTCGCCTGTACCCTCTGTGGCTCTTCCATAAATGCTCAATTTCGACGCCCAATTGCGCTAGTTGTCTAGTGTATTGCCGGCAAATACACCTGTGTTGTTTGAGGTAGCTTGAAGTTGCAGCAATAACTGCTCCACCTAGGTCGCGCCTCGTCCATGCACCTTTTCTGGTGTAGACGTCTACTCCAGCTCGGCGATTTCGGGTGCATGATCGGCGATGCGTTGTCCGAGCAAGGGATTTGGCGCTGTTGTTACTAGCAGCCCTGAAGATATTATATTGTGATGTGGGTGGAGGCGGCAGCTATAGTTGGCTCTCATTCACAAGCAGTGGCAAGCCGTTTCGCTGGAACCAGCTGAGTCGATTCAACGCTTTGTACTTTTACTCCGTGCATGTTGTCGCCCGGGTTCCAACATTTGACACCATTCAGTCCCAGTTCACGAACTGGAGCACACTGGACGCTTGGTAAGATACTGCCAGAGCTCGGTCAGCACCGACGGTTGTGGGGCGTCATGGTAGTCTTAATCGACTTTCATCGTGCATTGCTTGACAAGTAGCTGGATGACCCCGCTATGCAGTTAGGTTCTCCGCAGCCTTAAATGTTTCCGCGGACTTGTAAAGGATTTGAAATGCCTTGAATCATTGTTGATTTCCCATGCTTTTGCAGGATGGGGTCTTTGGTGGAAATGGCCCAATATCGAGCACCTGCCCTAGGTCCTCACCATTGCGTTTCATGGGAAATTCTCTTCCGTTGTATCCCGCTCCACTCGTGGTGTATCGTAATAAAATCGGCATAGCATGTCTAGAATTAATCCATCGGGAATTTCAAGCCTCGGCAGGAAACGATTTCTATACTTGGTAGCTCCGCAGTGCTGCTTGCTGGCCCTCTGTTCCACTCCTTGGCGGCTCATAAGGTACTGAAATGGGCGTTAACCATTGGCGGGTTTATATGCAGTTAGCCTGTACCTCTCGGATGCCAGGGTTGACTCGACTAGCAAGATTTGACGTTTCATACACGAATCGTGGCCCTGGATTGATCTCCTCTTGCATGACTGGGCCGTTTCGCTGCGTTTGCATTCGCCAGAGTGAACAGCGCCCATCGTGGCCGTCCATCTGCTAGCTCGCCACACTAGCTTGGCTATTCCTTGACACACGTCTTGATTGAAATTATAGGTGAAATTTGCGATGGCGATCTAGTGAGGGTGTACCAAGACGTTATTCGACGAGTGATTGCGGACGAGCTGTTTGGTGCAGTGTATGGAGGAAGCAGAGGCAAGAACCTGGCAGGGCCGAAGCATGCCCAGGGTAAACCTCCGCGCCAGGCTCGGAATATTTTTGATATATCTATATAAATTGGATGCCCAGAGCTCTAATCAATTCCTCGCAAAGATAAGACATCTCCATATATTGGCCCTGTAAAGCCGTTTGCACAACTTCGAAACCCCAACCCAGGCGGCCCGCACCCGCAAAATCGCACAGGCATGCCTGTCCAAACCAGAATCGAGGATTTTGAATCCAACAGCAGAGCCTTATTTGAACCATATTAAATCTTCGTATGGCACTGACTGTTTTATTTTCCATATGCTTATTGGAGATCCACGATGTCAACGGCCAATTGCGACCTCGCGTCCGAAGGCCTGGAAACCTCCGCGCTTGGTGGTCCTCTCAAAAACAGCGAAAATAGTAGACTTGGAATCGGCCACAGCACCCCACCCCCCTATGCGAAGAATTATCGTTCTCCCATGCAGCTTGCGACCGTTGATCGTTTCGGCGTAAGTTGTCTCTCCGCGGACTCGATGAAAAGAGCAATCTATTTCATGATGGGCACGAGCCATTCCGAAGAACCCCTTGAATACAGCCACTAGAGTTGGCGAGCCGAAGCAGCCGCTAGCTAAAGTCAACCTCGTCATTGGTTGGCGCCGAGGTATCGTCCTGTGCTAACTCGTTTTGGTCATCTTCCATCGACCCGAAATAAGCCACCACACTTTCATGCTCGACGAGCCGGGATTTCTAATTGGAGCGCAAAAAAAGTGCGACGCGTTAGTTTCCGATGCTCCCACACGAAAATAATAAGAATATTAAACGGCAGACGAAAGAAGAAATGAAACAGAAGACTGATGTGGGGGAAAGCCAAGGCTAAAGAGGTAATTCCTTGAGTTTATCGCTTGTGGCGATGTATCGGAATCGGAACCGGGGTAAATAGGTACGTACCTCTTCTTCTAGTTCCGCCACAACGGCTTCCAGAACAGAACGTTCAATGTCCTTGAGTGTTGAGACCACGTTTACGTGCTCCTGGTCGATGATTTCTGCTGCCACCAGAGGTTCCAGTTGGTCGCCGCTTGGGGCCGCCTCCAGCTTCTCCAACTGGCTGGCTGCTCGTTCCTGAATCACGGACACGGCCCTGAGCTGGAACAGTGGCTGAAGGGGATGATCCTGAAGCAGTGTTTCGAAGTCGTTTGCTCGTTCCGTGACATCATCATCCTGCCAGAAGAGCCGTAGTTGTCTGTCTCCTGCATCGTCCTGCAGAATGCGGAAATCTAGCCCATCCTCCTCATTGAGACACATGAGATATACAAAACTGCTCTCCCATAGCTTGTCATTGTTTTCCTCGCCGGTCTTTTGGTTGAGTGTGACAGTTGGAGGCCCTCCAAAGACACGCTGCTTTGCCATGGCAAGGGGGTCGTCCGGAAAGCTCTCGAGGTGCAGCGTCAGCTGCCGCGTCTTGCTGTCGGGGTCGATGAAGCCGTAGCTGAAGAGCATCTCTGCCGCCGATTTGCCGTCTCCATACGATATGTTAATCTCCTCCCCCGCAAGAACGTTAGCTCCCGGTCTAATCCGAAGCGATACGTCTCCGCTCGTCTCCTCCTCATAGTAGGCCGTTGCGCTGCCAGCAGAGTGGTTCACCATGTCGAGCGCGGGGACCATGGCGTGGCTCGCCTGGGGTAGCTCCAGACATCTCGATCTGTACCAAGCATCTGCCAGCAGCCAATCCGAAAGCGTGGCACCATCCGATTCCCATAGAAATGTGTTCCAAAATGGCAAGGCTGCTGAAGCGTCCCGTAATTTGTCGAACTCGTTCTCAAGCGCAGTGGTTTTGGCCTCCAGTGCGTCCTGTAGGGTGATGTGTTAGAACACACGCAAAATTATGGATATTCAACTGAATGATGCACACACCTCTAATGATGTTCCACGTAGCAACATTTGGTGAGGCTCTAACCACAGGGTGGGCACAGGAATATCTGTTGGTAGAAACTTGATGTATTCACTCCATGGAGTTGACACACATCGCCTAGTCTTGTCTCCAGCATGCCGCCCCGATACAATTTGTACCAGAAGATACAGCATAATATCTAGTCGTGTGGACTTTTGATGATGTCAGCGTCATTTATCTTTATACATTCGAAAGATTGTTCTACCTTTCTGCCAACCGTCTCTATGAGTTGTTTGAAGTGTTGATCCACCTTGGTATACTCATCCACGGCTTCGGCCGACAAGACCAGCGCGGCCGGAATTCTCATAATTTCCGCCGCATCATTCAAATCTTCAGATGCATTCAGATCTTTCTCAGCGACAAGTCCATATCCCTTTCCTTCGATGTGGCGCATGCCCACATTCTGGAGCTTCACATCCTGTAAGGTGGCCCATGCCGGTAGAGTGTCGATGTGCAGCTGTGGAGGCGCCATCCTGAAATCAGCTCCGCGGCGCGCTTGTCAAGGGGTCTTGCGGTATTTAAGTACGTCTTCAGATCCTCTTGCAATTCGGCGAGAGAATCAAGGACCTAATTTGAGAGGCTGGCTTTGTTTCGACGGTGTCGGCCAATGGACGAGCATCTGTCGCAGGCGGAGCTCCCGCAGAATTGCCCCACCAAAATTCAGTACGTCACGCCGAAAAAGTGCTGGCGAAAGAGTGGCATGGAAATTTTTATTTGCGCTTCAAGAAGAGGCGACCGAGTTTATAAGGACGCCGTTGAGCGACACGACGACTCTGAATTGGTGACCGACCCCTGTTCACCGATCCTGGCGAATATACAGGATTGCTGAGTATCGTCTTTGGGCCCTCGCCGCGGAGCGTTTCTCTCTCAATTCGCACTTAAAGATACCCCGCCATGCCTCGCGATCCCCTCATTGGGCTCGTGGGGAAACCCTCTGCGGGCAAAAGCAGTACGCTGAACAGTTTGACTGATGCGAGTTCCAAAGTTGGTAAGTGAATAATGCGCTCCCGCGACGTCACGAACCCCCCCAGCACGGCAACATGTGTTAACATTAAGTGTCTGTAGGCAACTTTCCGTAAGCGATATCCCACATCTTGCGCGAACCTGCACTACGTCCGGTTTCGCCGAAATTCTAACCACGCCTCGACTCTCTTCCTAGATTCACAACCATCGACCCCCAACGAGCGATCGGCTACCTGCAAATAGACTGCGCCTGCGCGCGCTACAAAGTCTCCGACCGATGCAAGCCCAACTACGGAGCGTGCGTCGAGGGCCGGCGCTCCGTGCCCATTGAGCTGCTCGACGTAGCGGGCCTCGTGCCCGGCGCGCACCAGGGCAAGGGGCTGGGCAACAAGTTCCTCGACGACCTGCGCCACGCCGACGCGCTGATCCACGTCGTCGACGCCTCGGGCACCGTCGACGCCGAGGGCAAGGAGACGCGCGGCTACGACCCCTCGGTGGACATTGCCTGGCTGCGCAGCGAGGTCGTGGCCTGGATCTTGGGCAACCTCATGCAGAAGTGGGGGTCCATCCGCCGGCGGCACGTCGCCGTCAAGGCCACGGCCGCCGAGACGCTGCAGCTGCAGTTCTCGGGCTACGGCTCGACGCCGACC
>JANAKD010001083.1:0-10096 GCA_027627215.1 Lecanicillium saksenae | reverse complement strand
CCGAGGAACCGCGTCGGCGACGGCCCGCGTGTTGAACACCGGGCAGAATGATCACGCATGGGCAGCAGTGCGATGGAATGGAAAACTTTCAATAGATGATCAGCCTTATTATGGTTTTTGGAAATAAAGAGCTTGTAGGATCTAGGCTAAATTCTGCATTGACTATAAACCCCATTACCCTTTTTGCATATTTAAACCTCCCGAAAAAGTGCTTCGTATTGCATTGGCAATGAGCGACATTGGCTCATAAAGACGAATACATCATGACTGCACCGGGGATTCCATCAACTGGTCATCCAGAGACACTACCGACAACAATGGAGGGCCAAGAAACTCCCTCATACAGCAACACTGGCAGACCCAACGACATAGAGAACATGATACAAAACGGACACCTTAACGGTGATAAAAATGGACACATTAACATTGATGCTAAGGGACACACCAATGGCGAGATCAATGGGCACGCTAACGGTGGTGCCAGTGGGCACACCGATGGTGATGGAAAAGCAACTTTAAACGGAAACAATGGGCTACACGATAAAAACCATAAGGAGAATGGAAAGTACTCACCCATGGATAATCAACACATTTCAGCGCCGGAAGCTATGCCCCCAATGGCAATTTGCGGAATGGCCCTCCGCTTACCTGGAGGTTTGCGAACGCCTCAAGAGCTTTGGGAATTCCTCATATCAAAGGGTGATGCCCGTACACGAGTGCCAGAGAATAGATACAATGTGTCGGCATTTCATTCCCCTACTGGAAAACACGCCTCGATAGCCACAGAGTATGGCTACTTCCTCGATGAGTCCATGGACCTAGGCGCTCTCGACACATCTTTCTTTTCAATGACACGCACAGAGATAGAGCGCGCCGACCCGCAGCAACGACTGCTGTTGGAAGTCGCCAGGGAATGTTTTGATGATGCGGGAGTAACCAATTGGAGAGGAAAGCCTATAGGTTGTTTTGTTGGCAGCTTTGGAGAGGACTGGTTGGATTTATTCGCCAAGGAGACTCAGCCATGGGGCATGTATAGAGTCACCGGCACTGGAGATTTCATGCTGTCCAACCGTCTTTCATACGAGATGGATCTCCGTGGTCCAAGGTAAGACGCTCCATTTTCACACAACCAAACGACGTATATTAATTGTGGCGCAGCGAAACCACTCGTACAGCTTGCTCATCATCTTTAACATGTCTTCACCAAGCCTGTGAGGCCATTGCTCGAGGTGACTGCGAGTCAGCCATTGTTGGTGGAGTGAACCTCATGCTCAGCCCGACCATGACAATGGCTATGACAGCGCAGGGTGTACTCTCTAAAGACGGCACCTGCAAAACATTTTCGGCCGATGCCAACGGCTATGCTAGAGGCGAGGCTATTACCGCTGTCTACGTAAAGCCCCTCGCAGATGCCATCAGAAATGGTGACCCCATCAGAGCTGTTATCAGAGGCTCTGCCCAGAACTTTGACGGCAAAACTCCTGGAATATCTGTACCAAGTACAGAAGTACAAGAAATTCTCATGCGACGAGCCTACAGTGTCGCCGGCATTTCGGACTTTGGTGCCACTGCTATGGTAGAATGTCATGGCACCGGAACTGCCACTGGCGATCCGATTGAGGCTAACGCAGTTGCCCGCGTCTTTGGAGAGGCTGGCGTTTACATTGGCTCAGTGAAACCCAATCTTGGTCATGCTGAAGGAGCCTCAGGTCTAGTATCTGTCATTAAAATGATACTTGCGCTGGAGCACCGCACGATCCCGCCCAACATCCGCTTCTCAACACCTAATCCAAAGATTCCCTTCGAGGCTGCTAAGCTTACTGTCCCACTGGAGCCGACAGCCTGGCCTGAGGGAAAGATGGAACGAGTCAGTATCAATTCGTTTGGAATTGGTGGTGCTAATGCGCACGTCATTCTGGATTCGCCCGCTAGCCTCGGCTTGGAGTCTGCGGTATCTACAGCAGCTGTAACAATACCGATGACCAAGCTGTTACTGTATTCTGCAAATACACCAAAGTCGCTTGAGCGCATGACCAAGCAATATGAAGAATGGATAGGAAAGAATCCTAGTGCAGTTGGAGACCTGGCGTATACGCTAGCACACAGACGAGAGCATCTACCACATCGTTCATATGCTATATTCAACAACGGTTCAGTAGCCAAGGCTGCGGTCCCGACTAAAGCTGCTCACAAACACGAAGTGGTCATGGTTTTCACTGGTCAAGGTGCTCAGTGGGCGGGCATGGGCCGTGAGCTGCTACAGTCAGACGAGACGTTCCGATCTAGTATTCGTTCATTGGACAATGACTTGCGGAACGCTGGCGTACACTCGGATTACGCAGACTACAGCATTGAAGAAGAGCTCCTGAAGTCAGGAAAGCAAAGCCGCATTGGTATCGCAACTCTGTCGCAGCCGCTTTGCACAGCCCTTCAAGTCGCCCTCGTGGACAGGTTCCGTTCCCTGGGCATTACACCGGTTGCTGTTGTAGGACACTCCAGTGGCGAAATTGGAGCCGCTTATGCAGCTGGAGCCATTACTGCCTGTCAGGCTATTCTGATCGCCCACCATAGGGGTGCGGTAACTACCCTCCAGAAACGAGCTGGAGCGATGGCTGCGATTGGAATGAGCTGGGAAAAGACTGAGAAATACCTGATTCCTGGTGTTAATATTGCCTGCGACAATTCTCCAAACAGCGTAACGATTTCTGGTGATGCAGACGCAGTAAAGACAGTTGTGGGAAATATCAAGGCTGAGTGTCCTGATGTATTGGCGAGACTGCTCCAGGTTGACAAGGCATACCACTCGGACCACATGGTTGAGATTGGCGAGCAGTACCGTGCTTTAATCTCCACGGAGCTTGGACAGAACATTCCGAAAGAAGTTCTCTTCTTCTCCAGCGTGACAGGCGATAAATTGGACACATCCAGCCAGACGTTGGGTGCGACGTACTGGCGGGATAACCTGCAGTCTCCTGTCCGTTTCCGCGAGGCTGTAACCAGCATCTTGCAACACAATATTGGAAAAAGTGCGATCTTCCTGGAGGTCGGCCCTCATGGTGCTCTTTCTGGACCACTCAGACAAATACTCGCCAAGCAGTCATCCGCAGCTCCCTACATCGCAGCTATGGCTCGCAACCAGGATTGCGTGGAAAATTTCCTTAATGCCATTGGAAAGCTTCACTCTCTACAAATCGAAGTAGATCTGAAAGAACTCTTCCCAACAGGGACTTGCTTGCCTGATTTGCCTCGATACCCTTGGAACCATGAAGGTAGCTATTGGTACGAGACGCGCCTCGCCAAAGACTGGCGCAAGAGGAAACATCCGTACCACAACCTCTTGGGTGCATTGACGTCAGAGAGCACTGAGATTGAGCCTGTTTGGCGCAATCTCTTCCATCTAGATAACGTCCCTTGGGTTCGCGACCATAGGGTCGGTGACGACATCGTGTTCCCATTTGCGGGTTACATTGCGCTGGTGGGAGAAGCCGTGAGCCAGATCACAGGCGTTCGCGATGGTTTCAGCCTCCGCAACATCATCGTCAGCACGGCGCTGGTTGTCCCTGAAGGACACCCTACCGAAATTATTACCACCTTCCGCCCCCACCGACTGACAAACTCTCTCGCAAGCCAATGGTGGGAATTCACAGTTGCGTCTCACAATGGACATACTTGGAATAAACATTGCGTCGGCGAAGTAATGGCCCTAGGGGTATCCAAGCTGACAGAGAATGGAGCTATCCAGTCACTGCCTCGCAAGATCAGCGCTCGAAAGTGGTATGAAACAATGCGGAAGAGCGGACTGCATCTCGGAGCGGACTTCCAAAGACTACAGGCGATCGAAACTTCGACAAAAGATAAGCATGAGGCAGTCGGGACAGTGGTGAACGGTATCGCCGGCGATGAAAGCGATTACCACATTCACCCAGCTACAATTGATGGCACTTTACAGCTGCTCAGTGCCGCTGCGGTCAACGGCCTAGCGCGCAAAGTCATGAACTGGCTGCCGACCAGCATCGATAGTTTCACGGTCATCCGGACAGCGGCGAGTATGAAATCCAAGGTTACCGCCAAGCTAACGAGTAATATGTCATTGGTTGGCGAGGGCTACTGTGTCTCCGACAATGGCGATACGGTGCTGCAGGCTCGAGGTATTCGCATGTCACTTGCGGACAGTACGCAAACCGCTGCGATTGACAGCCATGCCGCTGCCAGACATGTCTGGGCTCCTCATATTGACTTTTTGGATGTTTCAGACTTGATTAAACCGGTTGAGGGCCGCGTTGAACATATGTCGCAGCTGGATGAGCTGGTAAGGTTATGCATTCAGTGTTCCGCTCCGGCTGCCGCTGCGGCGAATGCGCCTACTGAGACTCTTCGAAAGTACACCCAATGGATGACTTCAGTGTCTGAGATCAACAAGGGAAAGATGTCTGGGAGGTCTGATGACGACCTCAACTCACGCATTCAAGATATTGTACGCGTCCTCGACGGTACACCTGTTGCCCAGATTGCCTCTGCAATTCAGCAAGTCTACCTTGGCTTCAATGACATTGTTTCTTGCCAGCCACTTTCTTCTGTCATCTCAGATGACATTCTTTCCGGAGTCTACGATTTTATTGGTCTTGGCGACCAAGCACAATTCCTACGCCGCCTCGGCCACTCTAAGCCCAATTTGAGAGTGCTAGAGATTGGTACCGGCAGAGCCGTGTCGACTGCAAAAGATGTAATTGCTGAGCTGACGCATCCCAACGGCCAGATTCTATGCTCTCAGTATACCTTTACATCTACTGGATTTATCTCTGCTAAGGACCAGCCATATGTGTTCGAAAAGATGGAGTATGCTACCTTGGATATCAGTCAAGACTTGGAAGATCAAGCTTTTGACAACAAACAGTACGATTTGATCTTGGCGGTAAATGTTTTTCATGGCACCAAGTCTCTCAAGGATAGCCTGAAGAATGTCAAGAAACTGCTCGCCCCCGGAGGAAGGCTACTGTTGCGTGACCTCTGCCCTACATCACCGTGGATAAAGTACGTGTTCGGCTCAGAGCCACAATGGTGGTGCGGCGAAAATGATGGCCGAGTGAATGAGCCTTTCCTCAGCAAAGAGCGCTGGGTTGCCGAGCTTTCTGTTGCTGGCTTCGACGTTTCCCATGCCGCAGTTCTGGACTCACCAGAGCCTGATCAAATTTCTGTCAGCATTGTGGCAACAGTGCAGACGCTCCGCGATGTTACCAATGGCGTCACTATGCTTTG
Organism: Lecanicillium saksenae; assembly: GCA_027627215.1. Classification (NCBI taxonomy): domain Eukaryota; kingdom Fungi; phylum Ascomycota; class Sordariomycetes; order Hypocreales; family Cordycipitaceae; genus Corniculantispora; species Corniculantispora saksenae. Next base: position 4,840 of record JANAKD010001083.1, on the reverse strand, counting down.
CAGCGTCGGAGAGCCCAATGCCACGGAAGATGCCATTTCCAAAGAGCTTGAAGCGGCCGGGTTTGAGGTTACAAGATGCACGCTGCGGGACATCCCCGCGGCTGGTCAGGATATCGTTTGCCTGGTGGACAGAACCGGTCCTTTCTTTGACAACATGACGCGTGAAAGTTTCCAAGCTCTCCAGGATTTTGTCCTCAATGTCCGCGATGCGGGAGTATTCTGGGTGACCAATGCGGCTCAAACTTCGTGCGAGGACCCGGCGTATGCTCAGGTGCTTGGTTTTGCACGAACCATGCGTTCGGAGATGTTGATCGATTTTGCCACATGCGAAATCGGTAACTATGAGAATGTCCAAGAATTGGTCAGGGTCTTTTCCAAGTTCAACGCGAGAGGCTCGCTCGACAACCTTGACCCAGATTATGAATATGCGATTAGCGACGAGGGCGTTATGGTCGGTCGCTTTTATCCGTTTTCCATCAAGGACGAGCTTCTTACGTCTGAATTGGGCGACAGAGCCGTTCTTGATGTCATTACCCCGGGCCGCATTGGCACGCTGCAGTGGACCGGCCGTTCTGGAGAGGAGTTTGCTGACGACAACGTCGAAGTGGAAACCCACTTCGTGGGACTCAACTTCCGAGTAAGTAATTTCCCCTGGAATGGATTTCCAAATGACTAATAGTTGAAAAGGACATTTTGGTGGCCATGGGAATTGTTGAGCTTCCCGTTCGCCAGTTTGGTCTTGAAGCAGCTGGTATTATTACCAAGGTAGGGTCCGCAGTCACGGATCTGAAGATCGGCGATCGTGTGGTGTGCCTTAAGAAGCATGCTTTCGCAACAAAGTTTAATGTACCTGCATTTGCTAGCGCTAAAATGCCGGACAAGCTTCAGTTTGACGAGGCTGGTTCAATGGTCGTTCCATATGTAACGTCCATTTACTCGTTGGTGAATATCGGTGGCCTAGAAGCCGGACAGGTAAGCCAGCTAGTATTATCACTAATCTACAAGAAGATTTGTGCGCTAATTCACTGATAGTCGGTCCTTATTCACAGCGCGGGTGGTGGCGTTGGTCTTGCCGCCTTGCAGATAGCTCAAATGCTCGGAGCAGACATCTTTGTCACCGTCGGAAGCGAGGAGAAGGTCCAGCATCTCATGGACAACTTTGGCCTTGCGCGAGAGCGAATCATGCACTCTCGCGATGACTCGTTTGTCGGAGGTATCATGGCGCTGACAGGTGGTAAGGGCGTAGACGTGGTCCTCAACTCGCTGTCTGGAGAGCTTCTCCACGCGACATGGCGATGCGTGGGCGAGTTTGGAAGAATGGTGGAAATAGGAAAGCGAGATCTCCTTGGTGGCGGAAAGCTAGATATGCAGCCATTCCTGGCCAACCGCTCCTATTCGTGTGTTGACATTGATCAGCTCTGGAAGCGACCCAGGGTCCTCAAGAAGTAAGTGCATGGAGGCATTTGAAGGATGACGACGGTAGCTAACAGCAATTTTCAGGCTTTTGACTGATACTCTGAGCTTCTATGAAGAGGGAAAGATTACTCCGGTGAGACCAATCAAGGTATTTGACGTTACGGAGACTCAGGAGGCATTCCGGTACATGCAAAAAGGCCAGCATATTGGCCGCATCGGCATCTCACTGGAGTCCCGGTTGACATCAACTGCTGCTGTTGTTGAAGAAGAAACATTTAAGCGAACGCGACAGGTCTCTTTCAAGGAGTCAGCATCATACCTGCTCGTTGGCGGTTTGGGTGGCCTCGGCCGAGTCATTGCTGCGTGGATGGCAGAGAACGGCGCCAAGGAGCTCATTCTTCTCTCACGAAGCGCCGGAGAGGATCCTTCGCACGCCGTATTTGCGGCAGAGATTGAGGACCTGGGGTGCAGCGTCAAATTTTCCAAAGGCGACGTGGCAAAGCGTGAGGATGTCGACGCGGCCGTGCACTCCGCAACGCTGCCTCTCAAGGGAGTGCTGCAAATGACCATGGTCTTGCGAGACCAGCATTTCGCAAAGTCGACGTTTGAAGAATGGAATGAAGTGGTGGCGCCAAAAGTCCAGGGGACTCGCAATCTTCACAATGCCACCATCGACATGGGAGCTGAGCTGGACTTTTTCGTGGTGTTTAGTTCACTTTCTGGAATTGTTGGACAGCCTGGACAGTCTAGCTACGCGGTTGCAAACACTTTTCTAGACGCCATGGTCCAGTACCGCACTGGTCAAGGCCTTCCCGCGTCCGTCATTGACATTGGAGCCGTTCAAGACGTCGGGTATATTACGCAAAACGCCGGCCTGATGCAGAAAATGGCGAGCACAGGCTTTAAGGGAGTTACAGAGCAGGAGCTGCTGGATGCTGTCAATGTCGCCATACACAAGCGTGCTACTGGAATGGCTTTCCCGACAACTGATTCCATCCTTGAGCACCAACCCAGCTTCGTGCTCGGCCTAGGCTCCCCGCTTCCACTCCATCACCCGGAGAACCGCGCCATTTGGAGGCGTGATCGCCGCATGGGGGCATACCACAACATGGACTCGGCAGAGGCCATGGCAGGAGCGGCAGCAGCGTCCAACGAGGCACTGAAGCAGTTTGTGAACGGCTCGATGGCGGATCCAGCCGTGCTCAAGACGGCCGAGTCAGCCAACTTTTTGGCTCTTGAGGTGGGCAAGAAGCTGTTTGACCTGCTTCTGAAGCCGCACGAGGAGCTTGACACATCGCGAGCGCTTGTTGATCTTGGGTTAGACTCGCTTGTTGCCATTGAGTTGAGGGCTTGGTGGAAACAGGTATTTCACTTTGACATTAGCGTGCTGGAGATGCTCGGGATGGGTTCGCTGGGAGCGCTGGGGCAGCATGCTGCCGAGGGCTTATACAAAATTGCATCTGAGGGGAAAGAGTAGATAAGTATTATGACTTCAGTTCTTTGCAAATAAAAACAGAAAAAGTATAGAATAGAGAATTTATACATTTATAAACGAGTGTCTTTCTTTGTTCGAGCCATCTCTACCTACCTTGGATTTTAGACTGACTTTCTCGCTGAAGCTTCTGTTTCAACAGAGTCCTGGCAGCCATGCATCCAAACTCCATCAGCCTGTCTGCCCAGCTGTATAGCTCCGTCGGCCTGCAGGACGCATGCGTGATGATTATTTTCCGAGGCGCTACTTTGAAGGGACCCCGCACAATCAACTTGACTTGCCGTCAACTTCTGCCAACTACCTACCGGCTAAGTAGACCTGCCGAACCACATCATCCATACCTTCACCGGGAGGCTGCCTCCATATTGATTGATACCACCCCCCATCTCATGCCGTGTGTAACCCCACCCCGCAAAAATTGACCATCGATGCAGAACCCCCGCTTGCATCCTCTTAGCAACCAGCCTCAGCCGTTGGACCAGTCAGGTGGCCCCGGCAAGAGGTCTGGTGACAACGGCATCAATTTATAAAGCCACAATATTTGTTCAGGGAAAGCGGCCACAATGCAGGGAATCAAGTGCTTCTCCGGGTTGCCGCACCTCTCATTAGCTTCTCAATTCAGACCCGCCGCCACCCACGCGGCGGTTGGAATTGCCCGATGCCTAAATTCACGGCAGATACATTTTCAATGAGAGCAACCCGGTATATGTAGAGCAGGATAGCAGCGAACCGGACATTATATCGATGATTGCGGGAGAATAGTGATCGCCACGTTGATCGAAATGATTTGCCCGTATGTCTTGGACCGCATGTTGTGCTTAATGCACCGCAACACACGCAGCGAGGCTGATTGAACCTGGAGAAATATCCGCTACCATTGCACGGGAAGCTGGTCTGGAGCTTTCGTGAGCCAGGCAGTTTGGCTTGTGTTCACAGCTAAAGGTGTGCTTGGGGTAGGATTGGTTAGTTAATGTCTCAAAGCTTGCGAGACATGAAATGGGAGATTGGCGTACAAGGGAAATTTGGCCAAAATAAATCGAAAACAATTCGAGTAGTCACAATACTGGCGTCGGAGCAGATGCAATAGAGACACAAAGCAACCACCGTAGAACTCGTTGATCGCAATTGATGTGATTGTTGTGCCCTGTTTCAGCTACAAATTCATGGTATACAGAATGTCTGGGAATATCTATGTCGTCGAAAAATGGCCCAAAACAACGCGTCTAGCCCTTATTATACAGTCCAATGAGTGATTCTATCTTGGCCTATGCTGCAAGCCTACTCCTTTTAGTTGTTTAAATCTCTGCGCTTTGAGGGACTCCCTTTTGCTGTTTGAGCTTCTCCTCAAACTTGGCAAACTCTTGCATGGAAATCTCCTCTTCCTCGTCAAGAATCTGGCGGACGCCCTTGACCTCTTCAATCTATTGTTCGCAGGTTAGCAGCCGTATTGGAAGAGCAAGTTGCAATAAAAGGGCTTTGGAACTTACATAGTGCATGAGCATACCTTCGATACCATTCTTCAGAGTGACCGTACTTGAGTCGCAGGTTCGGCACGCACCGCGCAACTTCAGGTTGACGAAGCCATCCTCGCCGAAACCGCGGAACTCGATGTCACCACCGTCTTCTTGAATGGCAGGGCGGATTCTCGTCTCGAGAAGCTCCTTGATCATGCCTACCACCTCATCGTCATCTTCATTGTACGCCAAGCTGTCGACCTCCTCCTCGGCGGCCTGGGACCCAGCCGGCGCCTCCTTGACGGTGACGATGGTCTCTCCAGAGGTAATGGCCTCGGTAATGAGGGCAAAGATCTCTGGCCGGATATGGGCCCAGTTGGCGTCACTGGCCTTTGTGATGGTGATGAAATCGGCGCCGTAGAAGACCGACGTCACGCCGTCAATGTTCATGAGCTTGGCGGCGAGCGGCGACGGGTTC
>JANAKD010001082.1:0-10103 GCA_027627215.1 Lecanicillium saksenae | reverse complement strand
AATCACGGCCGCCTTGTGAAGCGCGGCAAGCATGGTCTTCAGCGGCTCCAGGGGCACCCCGTAGCTGTCTTCCCACTCGGCCGGCTGTTGGTGTCTGGACTAAGGAAGCACGGCTATTAAAATCGGCAGGCTGGATTCATTATTGACGGGCAGTAACAGCCTCACCGTATGGAAGTACTGGCAGGCTGCCTGGGTTGAGCGGGCAAAATGGCGTCAGCATCACGGCCACCTTCCCATGCGTATATACATGACGAGGATTGGATACAGGTTCAACGGCGTCTCCGTGCACACAAGTTGACCAAGGCTGTAGTTTGAACGCTGCAATCATTCTGCCATTATCCTAACAGGCAACACTGGCTACTATGACTCGCGACAGACTGAGCTAGGAGTGCTCGGCTTAGACCGTGTCGAGCGGACGGTTTATCGAGGTTGCATGAGTGGCGGTAAGACTGGGCCGATTCTCGGCTCGTCGGCTTGCACACCAAGGCAAAATCTCTATCAAAATATCTCAGTAGTGGTTAAGCAGTGAATGAGTAGGGGCAGAAACTGTGCTCGATCGTGAAGCAACCTCTGCTGAGGCTAGTTCGACCCTTCACATCGTGTCGATTGCACGCTTCCGAGTTTACAAGTGAGTCAATTTCATTAGTAACGACTAGTTTAAATCAAAATCAAGGTCCATCATCCACATCGCCGGCATTGGCTCCATATTGTGGCACCCTTTCGTGCTGCTGGCACCTGAGTCTCTCACCCTGACAATGCAACTCAGCACGTTCTAATTATTCCAAAATACAGATATTGTAGCGAACAAATCGAGTTATACACATTCAAAGAATTACTTTGCGGTTTCAGTCCTGATACTCTAGAGGGTCCTCAGACGTCTGGCAGATGTCGTCCGTCATCTGATATCGGAAGTGAGCAGCTGCTCATTTTGTTCTCACTCTGTTTGGAAGAGGCAGATTGCGCAAACGGCAACGTTTCTTCTAATCAGGAACCCTAATCACCAAATTTATAAATTCTAAGCCCTAACCCACAATTTTTGAGAACATTGAATCTCATAATTACATTTCTCACGCATTAGCATCACCAACCGCCAACCACGAACACACACACACACACACACTTTCAAGTAAGTAAATTATGGTCATTGCATCATTCTAGTAATTCTTAATCTAATAATATCGAGCAGAATGTCTGACAAGATTGAATCGATCACTCCCGGCGTCTCTGTCGCCGACCCTACCACCACAACCACCGCCACCGCCACCACCGCCACCACCGCCGCTGCCGCTGCCGCAGCAACAACTGAGCTCGACGATGATATGTTGGAGTTACTCAATAAATTCCCTGAGCTCAGCGCAGACGATGCGTTGGAGTCCCGCCGTGAATTCCCGCCGCCGCCGCCCGTGTACATCCGCCCATTCACAGGGCGCAAGTATCCAGATTCCTGGAAAGACAATCCCGATGATCCCCAATCCGTCAGGGACAACGTCAAGCGGGATTGGGTGGAAATCGAGAAAAAATGGGCTGCACGAGGCATACCAAGCGCCAAGCTCTGGACGAAAGAGAAACTGCTGGAGGAAGCTGGAGAAGCGCAGCAGTCTGCGTCTGGTGCAAGTGCCGACCGCAGCACGGCAACGTGCTTCGGGTTCAATCACGTCACGGTACAGTTTACAGTTGGTCATGGCATGGAAGATAAGGCCGCGAAAACGGATGACGCGTTTGTGACCTTCCCCAAGGTTGTTGGTGTCGCGAAGCGTTACAGAAAGTACATACACAAGGACGAATTCAAGGAATATCTCGACGCTGGCTGGGAACTCCAGGACGACTCAGAAGCCCAGTCTGAATGGGAGAAGAAGCGCACCGACACCAGAGAAATACCCACGGACTTGCAGGACTTTCCGAATGCCGAAAGCGACGACATCTTGGCACCCACGCCGGAAAAAACGGACGAATACTACGAATCGTGCTTGGCTCCCGTTGTGTTCAACGATGAAAATGGCGAGCCTGTCATGACCGTCCCCGCCTACTTTACTGTCGAGCAACTTCGGAGAGCCGACCAGCAACTAGAGGCTGAGGGCTCTGTCGCAGAGAAACGAGACCCGGCGAGGAGTTCGGCGAAAGCCAATGAAAACTAATGGCATATGTTATACACCGGCCCGTTCTGGGTAATCACTTGTTCTACTGAGGGAAACCTCGCAATTAATCCACTCTTGGGCGCAGATTCTACAGAGATTGTACGCAGGCTTGTCCTCGATTGTACGCAGGTTCGTCCTCGATTCTTCTTGCTCCTTCGCAAAGATGATTGAACGCAGGCATGTCCTCGATTCGGCTTCGGCCAGGCCTCAGGCCGAAAAACACGGGTGGCTGTAGCCGAGCCAGGTGGCAACTTGTTGCCGGAGGTTCGAATCCTTCTCCGTCGGGCTGATTCTGTGTATTATTTTTAACGCTTCTGAGATTTTGCTTTGCTCAACGGCATTGAGTGTTTGTGTTCTACGCTATATGAACCGTCGATGACTACAAACAGGCACTTCTTCACTGCTATCGGATGCTTTCGCACGGCCTCAACGCATGGCGATCGCCTTCTATCGGGTGTCGGGCCCGGGTAAGTCTCAACATTCAATCTGCAGCTGATGAAAAGTACTAACATATTCCGTGCGCATAACTAAATACAGTATTCTTTGCTTGCTCCTCGTTGTAAAAGTGACGTAGAAACCGCACGAAGTGAAGTCCCGACTGCGCCTTGGTCCCGTCCCAAGGGATGTTGGCAGCACGATACTAGTCATTCCCACAGCGCATCACGGAATTGGCCAATCAAAAGTCCATTCCGGATTTTGAGAATCGTTCATAGGATAATTTCGCAGAAGAGGTCAATGTCCCGTAACGAGATCCATCAGCCGCGGAGGTGCCCTGCAAATTGGTCTATTGGTAATTAGTGGCGATGCAGCGTCGCAGCGAGCAAATCGACGCTAACGGGGTCCCCAGCGCCCCAGCGATTTGCTTTGGCGAATCTTGGCAAGAGGGTCGCAAAGGCACAGGCCCATGGTGCTGCTGTCGTGTTGGTGGTCTGCTGCAAGAGAAATTCCTCGCGATGGCTAGACGATGCCTCAAAACGCACCGGCTCCTGACGAATCGAGAGACAAGCTCGTGATGATTTTCAGTCTAGCGGCTTCAGCTACCGCGGGCGGATCGCAGTGGGCAGCTGTTGGCGGGCAGACGGGAAACTGAGACAACGATTCAAGCAAGAGGGTCGCTGCCGTCAATTCTCATTACCCACTGCATGCACGTTTAATTAATGCATCAAAGCGGCCCCCTATTCTTGACTGCACTGGGGACCATGGCGAGGTACGTAAGGGTATTGTGCAGGAAAAGCGCGCAAAAATAAAGCAGATGGTTGGAATTTGTCAATATTGTCGTTTTTGCGCTCTCTGACTTGCTCGTACAGGCTGGAGACTGCGGCGGTGGTTGGGCTGACCGGGCCTGGCCTGGCCTGGTCGCCGGCGGGCACCGACCAGAAGAGGCAGCCCCGCCGCAAGCCTCAACCAGAAGCCCCGCTTCCCGCTCTTTGCTACTCTTGCGAGGAATGCAAGTGTAAATTGATCCGAGATTTGGCTATGCAGGGCTCTCTTTTACAAATGCGGTTGCCGGGTACAATCCAAATAGGAAAGATGTAAATTCCTCACGAAGCGAAAAATTCGGAAAGAAGTAAGAAGAAGAGGAGCCGCATCTATTGTTCTCAAACTGGACTTGTCTAGAAAGAGACAAAAAGTCAATTGCCAAGACGGGTCGCGTTTGAAGTTGGCCGCTCCCCTGCCCTCGTAAGGTGATCGAGTCGCACAAATTTATCCACCGGATCAGGTGCTGTAGCGTGCATTAAACACTTTGCGTAGGCTGTTGTCGCGTGGTACGGCCACCAGTGTTAGGATGCTTACCAACAGGTGCGCCGCGGCGTTTGGAAGGCGTCGGGCGCTGCCATCGGTGCGTGTTGTCGACTTCCGCGGGGCTTGACGAGGGAAATCTGCTCAAGCCTGTACCACGGCGTCGTCATACATGGGGTTCGTATTGCGGGCGATCTAGGTAGGTATTTCCATTTGCATTCTGCCTGGCGCGGCATCGGACGATTATTACCTGCCGGCCGCCACTTATTTTGAAAAGATGGTAAAAAAATACCCGAAAGCTGCTTCGCTTTGGAATCACCACGCCTCGTTCTTGGGCGCTGAGAGGCTTGGTACTTCTTGGCCTTCTGCTAAAATACTAGGGTAAGGTCGCCCACGGCAGGGCCGGATGATGCGGCATCCGGAGATGCTGCTGCGACGCTGGTCAGCGGGATGCCCCAGGGCAAAACATTCCAAATGTCGCCTTTCGTAGACCCTTGAAGAGGAAGAGGGGAAAACGACAATATGATGCCATTTGACCGGCATCGTGTGCTCATCGTTACCCAAACGAGTTGAGCCCTCGACAAGCCCAGCAGAAGCTACGACGATGGGCGATCCCGCCGCTGCGCTGTCACGCTGGCTCGCCGCGAAAGCTGCATTGAGGAAGAAAAGTGGACTGCACCGTACTTGCTCCAGAAAATATACTAGAGCTGCATCAGTATAGATCAGAAATACGGTCCTTGCGTCATGGACGGGCGGGTTATTCCTGGCCTTGCCACGACCAATGGATAAGAATCAGAGATTGGACAAAGGTCGCATGCATCCATACAACCGAAATCAGACAGGAAAGGAGACAGAAGCAAGAAACAGAGTTCTGGACCAGCGGCGCCGTTGGTGCTGCCGTTGCTGACGGAAAGTTTTACTTAAAAATAACGCTGCCGTCCGCTGGCACTGGGGCTGGTCTGTTGTCTCATTTGCTTCTGAATCAGACGAGACAAGCACCTTTTGATGACATGTTTTACAACGTCCTGCGGCAACCTTGTAGCAATGGTTTTGTGCCAGTATTGAACGCCCGCTAGCTGCAGTAATAAACTTTCAGCAAGGTCAGGACGTAGGAGTCGTGCCGCAGCCGAGTCGGCATTTTGACTCTATCCGGAGTCGAGTCAGGTTCCCCGACGCCCGTCCTGTGCACCACCTCCAACGGCGCCTTGGGGCTTGTTCATCCTGCGACAATGGGGAGGGGAAGCAGGGGTGATGGTCTTTTTGGGAGCGACCAGAGCCGCAAAGAGCAGAGCTGGACCAATCACTGGATTCGGGTATGAGGGCTTTTGCACAGCCTGAGTGAGATTTCATGTCGGCGGGGGGGAGAGTTCTTTTGGAACCAAACGCAAAAGCCTCAAAGCCTGCCTCAAAGCCTGCCTCGTCCTCTTTGCCTGCCCGTTTGGATCAAGCCGCGATGCGACGAGCAGGGTTTCGTGAGGGGAGAGTGGTGATGGGAATCAGCCACGACGGGCTGTGCACGCCAAAGGAACACCAAACCACCCACACTGATTGGCAGGTCTAGTGCTGTCACAGTTTACCCAGTGGCTGCAGTCGAGTAGCAGTCGTTTATCCCAGCGCGAGCAGAACCAGTTCCATGACGCCGTGTGGGTATCGTGTGGCTGCTTGTCTCGCAGTAGACTGCAGATGGAGTCGCGGGTCGAGTCCAGGTGGTCAAGACGGCATCTGCTCTTTGACCTCTATCGAATGGGTGCACTCTGCCCTCGCAGCATTTGCATGGCCCTTAATTTCCCGGTTGTGATACGGGATCCGACTTTGTTTGTTATTTGATTTGGGCCGCACATTCAACGACATGCGCAGCCGCCGACGGAGGCCCGATGCTGGCATGTTTGAGCTGCAGTGACTGACTTGCTTTTTCGCCACCAACAGCTGAGCATGGCCCTGGGCGGCGTGAGTGTGGCTTGCTCTTCTTTCCTGGGCGACACTAGCATGCATTTTAGTATACATTTTAGTACGCATTTCAGTAGCATCCAAACTGGATGTCGCTGCTCGCCTGGGCCCTGCTGTGTGGTGGTTGCCCTTGTTAGCGCTGCTTCAGTGGTCTTGGTGCTGGATACTTGCACTAACGGGACAGGTGGAACCAYCCCAGCCAGCCCNGCCGGCCAGCCCAGTCCAGGGGGTTCCTCCCGCAAGAACCTGGAACAAGGTCGCCTGGTCCCAGAAGGCCTGCTGGGGCTCCCTGCTAAAGGGGACGGTCCTCTCGGTTGTATGACACAACAGCTGACCGCTGCAATGTCGAGGCGAGCATGCATGCTGGTAGGTAGGTTGAATTGACTTTTATTCAATGTGCCAGATTGTATTCTAAGTGAATTGTTTGTTTCCCTATATGTTTCGAATGGCAATGCGTTGGCGTCTTGGAATTCAGCAATTCAACTGTCGCGTGGCCGTTTTGGTTTTTTACTTTTAATTAGCCCCTGTCAGGCTGTATATCCCCCTATAACATGAACCTGCTGGCGCTGTAAGGCGTCGGCTGCCCCCGAGACTAATGCTGCACGTTGTGCCAAATAAAGAACGTATCCCCTGCCAGTTTCTGCATCTCGTACAGCTTACCAGCTCGTACCCTACGACCGGCTTCTGCTAGAAGCGCACATGTTCCCGCAAAAACTAGTTGGTGACGCGTCATGCCATGGGATAGGCCACAAGTATAGCGATCAGCCCATGCCGATACCTCCTCTGCTGCCCGCTGTGGATGCGTGCCGCCCTCCAGATCCTCCTCTAAGCAAGCTTGTCGCCATCCTCACCAACCGTATCCTTCCACAGCTGGTCAAAGTCGACACCTTGTCCCTTGAATAACTCTCGAATCTTCTTTGCGGCCGCTTCTTGTTTCTCTGGGCCAAAGCCGCCTGGCTGCGTTGCCTCAAACTGGACAATCTCAACCCATCGGTAGAACAAGTCCTCCTTACCCATGGATGTTAACGCGTCGCGGAACGCAAACACCTGTCGTCGCTTCTTCTCCTCCTCTGTGGACGCGCCCAGCTTCAGGTCGTAGCTCAACCAACCATAGTCTTCGTGATACACAAGCACAGCGTTTTTAAATACCTCCAGTGCCGCCTCTTTCTTGTCGACCATCTTGTGTGCCTCTACCATGAGCTTCCAATCCAAGTCCCAGTTGTTGTTCATCAAAAGGTAACCGGTCTTTTGCTCTTGCAGCATCGGTGCCGTAGCCTGTGCCACGTATCCCGTAAAAATCTTGTTTGAATCTCGCTCCTCAATGATGTCGCCCAGGACCGTCTGCCAGTCTCGGCTGCGACGCACGTAAATCTCCTTGTCGCGGAACCCGACTGCCCATCGCCACTTCACCGGGCTTCCGTGCGTCCGCCCGGCGATGAATTCCACAGGCCATGGCCAAACAAAGATGAAGAGCAGGAAGTCGAGGAACATGGTAAATCCACGCTTGGCAATCACCCAACCGAGCTCCGACCAGGTCTCTGTCGTCTCTCCGGGGAAGCTAGACGGGTGCTGAGCCATGGCCCTGATCAGAATGGTGAAGTAGTATGGCAAAATATAGTACATGCGGACACCAAAAGCAATGGCAACGGCAATGTTCATGAGCACCGGTACCAAAAAGATTTTGCGCTTAAAGGCCGCCGGCTGTCCGTCAATGTGCGCAATGTACACGTGCTTCTTCGACAGCCCTTGCGTGAATGGCTCAAGCACATCCGACACCCGTTTGAAGGGGGCAGGGGGCTCTCCATCCTTTCGCGCGCCCGCAGACGCCGATGATTTCGCTGTGCGCTTCTTGGGAGGCATGGCGCGCGAGGAATTGCTGTGTCGTGGTGATGCAGTGGCAAAGTTGGTCGTTGTGAAACGGGGCAGTAAAAGGAGGCCAGCCCACCTGGCGCAACCTGTATCAGTAGGGATGAAATGGAAAACACCGGGGTCAGAAAAGAATAGGCGCTCAAATGTTCAAGTAGAATTATTTTTGGAATTTTAAAGAGAGCTTCAGCTTACAAAATACCAGCTGGAGTTGGCAACCTCGACAGGACCCTTTCCGGACTATCCCTACCCCCGAGCTAGAAAACTCCACAGACATTTAGTTGTCAGGCAAGCTATTGTCGCATTTACCTCCGCGCACTCGCGGACCTACATCGCAGCCAATTCATGTCATTTACAATATGCTGAGGGCACATACGTGGCAGGCAAGTTGCATCGGCTTCCTATTACAATGTTGACTAATAATTTACTAGCGAAGCCCGTTTGTGTGCACAGCATGCCGGCAGGGCCAGCTCGTCATCGAGGCGCCACGAAGAATCGCGACGAGCGCTAGGTTTTCGGACAGCTTCGGCTCGAGTTGCACGCCAGCGCTGAGAAGTCAGAGGTCCTTTTCGACATCAAGCAGCCGGAATGACGACCCAAAGCCATCCTTTCCCGGCGGTTTTGCTGGTGGTGCTGGCAAGTTCGGCACGTTTGGCGCATTCGCCGCCAAAGCGAAGCCAGCGACAACGTCGGGTTTACTTCCACACGAGCTGGCGGCGCGTAAAACGGCGGTGTCCGAGCCACCTGAATCTACGACATCGAATTCGCCCGATAAATGGAAGCCAAAGCACGCTAGGCATCGCGGTCAGCCCAGGCACAGGCCGGCTGATCCTGTGAGAGACGAGAAGACGTTAAAATCCAAGTCTGTCCTGGCTGACATATTTCGATCTGACCGCCAACCTCAAGAGCCAGCTACCCCAGCCTCTTGGTCCTCCAACGATCGAAGATCACATCGCGGCGAACCTGGGCGAAAAGTCAGCGATTCCAACATCTGGGAGGAACTCACCAAGAATAAGAAGGTCCCTGTACCGCATACCAAAGGAGCGCAAAGGGCAAGCACACCAAAAATGGCTTCTCAGGAAGAGCTTGATGAGTTCTGGGGCGAGGCAGATGGTCAAGCAGCTATATCGGAACCCCAAGGAAATCGACGGGATCGAGAGGTGCCCAAGAAGATGCAAGGCAAATATGCCGGAGTGCACAACCATCCATCACATGTCGGCGACGACCTGTCACCCCACCAAATACAGACAGATTCATCCACTTCCAAACAAAGAAAGTCTAGGTTTGACGACGAGCTACCTGCTCGGGACAACAAAAAATCGAAAAAGGGCAAGCGCCAGGCAAACAATCGCATGGGTACTGAAGAAGAATGGGAAGACGATGCCGACCGCTGGGAGGAAATTCAGCAACGCAAAAAGGATAAGGCTGCGCGCAAAGCCGCCAAATCTCTGGAGCCAGAACTGGTGCCGATTTTCCTTCCCGAGTACATTAGCGCAGGTGACTTGGCACAGGCTCTTAAGCAACCGATCAATGTATTCATGTCCGACATGCAGGAGATGGGCTTTGAAAACATTACAGGCGACACTATCATGACTGGAGAGACGGCTGCGCTCGTGGCCATGGAATATGGCTTTGATCCCACAGTCGATAATGGCTCTCAGCGGGACTTGCAGCCGGCACCCGCTCCCGAGGACGTATCGTCGCTTCCTTCGCGACCACCAGTTGTCACCATTATGGGGCATGTTGACCACGGCAAGACGACTCTCCTCGACTACTTGCGCAAATCATCCGTGGCAGCACAGGAGCACGGCGGTATCACACAGCACATTGGCGCCTTTGTTGTCAACATGTCCACTGGCAAGCAAATTACCTTCCTCGACACGCCCGGTCACGCAGCATTCTTATCCATGCGTCAGCGTGGTGCCAATGTTACCGACATTGTCGTTCTTGTCGTGGCAGCAGATGACAGCGTAAAACCTCAAACCCTCGAGGCCTTGAAGCATGCCAAGGCAGCCAAAGTACCCATTATTGTGGCTATCAACAAGATTGACAAGGAGGATGCTCGTATCGACCAGGTCAAGGCGGATCTGTCGCGCCACGGCGTAGAAATCGAGGACTATGGCGGTGATGTGCAGGTTGTCTGCGTCTCCGGCAAGACTGGCCAGGGCATGGATGAGCTCGAGGAGAATATCATTACGCTATCGGAAATTCTTGACGTTCGCGCCGAGACTGGCGGCATGGCAGATGGCTGGCTGCTTGAGTCTAGCGTAAAACAAGATGGCAAAGCCGCTACCGTATTGGTCAAGCGTGGTACGCTTCGCCTGGGTGATCACATCGTTGCTGGCAAAACGTGGGCGCGCATTCGTCTGCTGCGTAATGAAGCCGGCGTCGAGGTTGCCGAAGCGCCTCCCGGAA
>JANAKD010001081.1:0-10106 GCA_027627215.1 Lecanicillium saksenae | reverse complement strand
GGCAGATCGCGAGATGGCATACGCCTCGAGCTCCTCGCGCACCTGGGCGAGAACCTCAGGCCTGGAAAAGAGCTCGTACACAGTCCAGTACAGGGTCGGTGCGGTGTTGCTGAAGACGGCGATGGTAAAGAGAGAGGCCTGCTTGGCATAGTCGACTTCGTCGACGCCTGCCTCAACAATAACGCGCTTGTGCTCTCGCGCCAGCTGGGAGCCGTCGTTGGGGAGCTCGCGGCAGTACTTGATGTAGGCGTCGTATACAATCTGGCGCTCTGCGTAGCCCTTTCCGGAGATATCGAGACCCGCGAGGTGAGCTGTGAGGTAGTTTTGCCACTTCCTGGTTGCCCAAGCGTTAGTAACCTGTGGTAGCGCCTGGAAAGAGTACGTAGGACTCACCAAAACGCCTGCTCGACCTTGGGATCGACGAGAGGGTGTTGATTGCCGTACACGCCGCAGCTAGACGCTTGAACTACCAGGTGCCGCGTCCAGTCGAGCAGTTGTATGCTTCGGTCGCTGTTCAGCGCGCTGTCCGAGAGGAGATTATCGACTTCAAGCAGAACCCGGTTACCCATTCTGAGGTTTTGCGCATCCAGATGGGGGCCTGGCGCCAGACTTGTTCGCACAGCATGGCTGAGGTGGTCGGTCAAGTCTGTGCCATAGATTTCGTACGTCTTGTCAGATGCATCGCCGTGTTTGCGCGCTGTAATCTGCAGAAACGGCCGGAATGACAATGCCTTGGATTGTTTTTGAATCATAGGCAGCAAGCGGCTGGATGTGCTGACATAAATCTTGTAGTTAAATATGCGCAGTGTGTGTATCTCGGCCGAAGTCTTCTTGCTGTATGAGTAGTTAGAATTGAGCTGTAGATGGGACAAAGAATGAGGTATGAGAACTGCTTACCTTGTCTCGCTGTAGTATGTTGGGCCGCCTCTCATGATACCGATAATATGACCGATGAGGGGAATTGTTGGCCTCACAACTGGAGGCTCGCGGGGGTCATCACCAATGCTGAGGAAGAACTCGAGACTGTAGGCCAGCAGCACCACCGCTGCCACGCCGTACACAACTTCGCGAAGCATTTTACGAAGTTTCAGGGCGAAATATTTCTAACGGAATTTTCAGCTTTGCTCGTTTTGTCCTTGTCAAGGTACGCACTACAACAAGCAGCAACCTATCAGTCACGGTGTAAGTGCCTGCTGTTTGTACTGCTGTCTAGTTGCTCAGGTTGCGCCTTACGTCACAGGCTCAACGCTTCTGGATTTGAAGGCGTATGATTTCTACAATTAATGGGGAAAAAAACATAACAGTGCCGAATGTGGTGGCATTCAGTGTGACTGGATGCGCGTTCGGAGGCTTTTTGTTGGCCTCCGGCTTGGCCTCCACACCAAGGCGGAAGCAAAGACCCAATCGGAGTTCGTCAGTATGCAGCGCCGAGCCTCACTTTGAAGTCTTGCACAACAACTTTTTGGGGATTTATGCTAGAAATTTTAGTTCTGAGGCATAGCACAGCCAGATTTCGTCACTTTTTTTTTTTTTTTTACCGATACTCAAGGACTCAATTGGCAGGAGGAAATAACCGCAACAATGGCAGAGCAAAATGTTTGGACTGAGACTAATGGAGTTTGGAAAAGGAGTCTTGGGGCTATGGAAAATTTCTATCTGAGCTTGGCGTCTCCCGTTGGGCAGCCTGTGCATTGGATGATTGGGTGCGGCGTGTCAGTTGCCTACCATGGTAGTGACAAGGTCGATATAGAATCAGTGCTGAAGCAGGCATGGAAGGATACGTGCCTTCGTTTCCCAGGTATTACTGCCACAGTCGATCCGGTTGAAAAGCAGGTGGTTGTTGGCCCCAGTGATGCTGTATCAGTGGATGCTTGGGTGGAAAAATCATTCCTCGTGCATGATGGAGTCGAGGCAGACGATTTGTTCGCTAGCTTCAAAAGCCAGCTTTGCATTACCCTTCACTATCTCCGAGACAAAGGCGAACTTGTCGTACAGGCGCAGCATGTTCTTCTTGATGGCCGCGGCATTCTTTCCGTGCTAGACGCCATGTTCTCGGCCTTATCGGGGTCGCTCAAATATGCCACACCGGTGAGTGGCACTGAGACGCTGAGCAAGTCACTCGACAGCTGGCTCAACTTCTCCCAAGTGCCTTCACCGCAGAACATCGAAGATGCACAATCTCTCTTCACCCGCTTTATGCAAGAGAAACCCGTTGCACTGCCTGAAGTAGACTTTACGCGCACGCCTAAGCGATCTGTGCACCGAGAGCTGCACTTGGATCTGGTAGATACGCAGAAAGTTGTCCGCGCTTGCAAATCGAGAGGCTTCACGGTCACCACGGCATGGCACGCGGCATTAACTATTGCCATTCAGGTATGATAATACTTCGTGCCGAAAAAAGAAAGAGTATGAAGAGCGTAAACTAACGGCGTAATATAGAAACTTCAATCGAGGAAGGGCGTCGCAGGAACATCCTACACCCAATTCACAACCATTGACTTGCGACGTTGGTTCCCAGAACCTTTCCAGAGACACAAAGACTCGGTTGCTTGTCTTCAGACGGCCCTGCCCTTTGTCGTCAAGTGCGGTGAGGGCAGCAGCTTCGATACCATCGCTAAAGGTCTCCAGCACGACTACAAAAATCCCTTTGAATTTGCGCACGGCGACCTTAGCTGCCTGCTGCCAGGCATGGCCATGTACAGGCAGCTGGTGGAGAGCGGTCAAGTGCCGCCGAACAGCACCCCATCCCTGTCTAGCATGGGCGTGGTGGACGACATTCTCAAGCCCCGATACGGAGACTGGGAGCTCGACGGCTACTGGGTGAGCTCGACCATGATGACTGGTGACTTCCAAGTATACCTGTGGACGTGGAGAGGGCAGATGGTTTTCAGTGCCTGCTTCAACGACGGCTTTTATGAGGTGGAGCGGGCAGATGGCATTTTGTTAGCGATTAGCGAAGAGATGAAGAAGGGTCTAGGTGTTGATTAGTCGGTTTGTACTATAACGGAAGATGCCAAGCATAGGAAAATCACAGTCACAGGAAATTATCAGCGCTGTCCTCTTTGTACATGTGGGTGCTTCCTGTCTGTAATGTCGACCAGTTAGCAGGCAATTAAACGAATTCGGGAGCAAGGTTGCCACGTACGAATTCCTCCAAGACGCTCTTCATCCTCTTTTGTTCGAGGCGGAAGTGGGATCTCATATGATCCGTGCAGGTCTTTGGGTTAACAACGACGGACATCTGAAAGTCAAGCCAGACAACTTTTTCGTGGTGATGATGTTTGGCAATCATCATGTTCCTGGAGTGTGGATCGCCATGATAGAGACCGAGCCGGTGAAATTCGTCAACAAGAGATTTCAATTCGCTCCATCGGGCCCAAGAAAAGCTGCGGTTGTCGAGAGACCGCAGGCCGGGGATATACTCCAGAATGATCGCGTCATGGGCCGAGTGGCCAGGTGTCAGAACTTTGAACGCCTCCCACTTCTCAACGTCAATGTTTTCTATAGTCCCGTACATTTTTGGAACGACGCCTCTGTCACAGAAGCCCCATCCCTCGAGGGTCATGTATGCTTTCCTTTCCGACCTGAACCAGCTGACGTCGAATTCTTCGTCGTAGAAGATCGTCTCAATCTGAGGGTACTAGTGCAAGGCGTTAGCATCAAACAAAATTGGAAAAGAGAAGTGTGGGCTCTTACGAGTTTTACAACACAAGGGTGACCACGAATTCTGACCTGCAGAGTTGCAGTCAAGTCGGTCGTCTTGAGTACCTGCACGAGCCGAACTTCTTCAGGTTGCATGTTCGTAATCGGCTCCGTCGGTTTGGGCGGCGCACGCCGACGTGGCATGTTGAGCTTGGTTGTTGTCTCTAACGGCGTGTAAATGGTGCGTATGGATGAAAGAGAATGTAGCGCGAGAGAGAGGGGAGGTGAGTGAGGAGGGAAGAGGTTTGGCGGAGCGAGAGTTGCGGGCGTCTGAAAGACGGGTAGGCAGCAGGCAGATGATGGCACGGCCAAAATTGCACAACGGCTATGCTACCAGCCGCGATCCGCTACTAACGGGGGATTTGAATTCTCTAGCTGAATTTAACAAGTCCGTAGAGTTTTGAATGACCAAACATTTGCTGCGTTTCCAATTTAGTCTGTCTCATTGACAAGAGTCTGTTGTATTTTTTCAGATTTTCAGGTTCAGTAACTAAAGTAGCGGCAACTAGGCACAGGAAAATTTACATGTCGTGAACGAAATACGTAATCCATGATACACAAAGTGGCGTAAAAAGGTCCAAACTTATTCAGTATTCGAAGTCATCATCAACCGAGGGCCCCTTGTTCTTGGTCACACTCTCCTGTTTGCGATACATTTCCGCTACTTGTCTGCTCGAGGTAGCCTCGTCAGGTTTCTTGTCGTCGCGAATCTTGATGAAGCGCGGGAAGCGAAGGCTAATGCCCTTATCGCCCGCCGGATCGACACCCTCCTTGCAGCCGGCCTTGTAGCGTGGGCTGAGGGTGAGATCTGCTGTCTTGACCTCCCACACGTACTTGGGCTCGAACCACACGTCGGGTTGGTGCTGATTTCCAGTCGAGTGCGAGTAGAATGGCTTGGCGCGGTCAATGACGATTTCGGACAACTGCTTGTGGAGATCCTCGAGAACCTGTTCCGAGAAACCTGTGCCGATGTTGCAGACCGTCTCGTAGGTATCCGAGTTGGGGTTGTAACAAGCCAGCAAAAATGCGCCATAGACTGATGTACGTTTGCCTCGGCCATGGTAGGCGCCGAGGACGACGAGGTCCAAGGAGTCACCTACTCCAGAAAGATAATCCTTCTTGATCTGTATCCATGTTAGTAAAGTAGGGTTCAAAATGAAGCAGTCGGAGACGTACCTTGAGCCAGTTTCGACTGCGTTTACTGGGTTCATATCCACTCTCCGTGCCGTCCAACATCTTCACCATAAGGCCTTCGCAAGAGGCCTTTACACTCTCGTCCAGGAAAACTTGGATTTCGTCGAGCTCTTGGCCATCCATGGAGGTGGCGAAAGCAAACTCTCCCTCAACAGGCGCAAAGGCTTGTTGCAGAAGTTCTCGACGCTCTCGCAGAGCCTTTTCAACAACAGGCTGGCCATTGAGGTACAGAAGATCAAACGCAAATACACAGACCTTGACTTTGACATCTTCGACTTTGACATCCTTTTTCTTTCTTGTCATGAGCTGCTGGAAAGGCAGCACAGTCTTTTCTACAGTGTCCCAGGCGACAGTCTCACAATCGAGAACAAAGCTCTTGGTGTCATCCTTGACCCAAGTGTGCAATTTGGCGAGGATATCAGGATATTTCTTTGACAAGTCTTCCGAATTGCGGGAGAAAATGCTGGCCACGCCTTTGGCAGCCTCTTTGTTGGCACCAGGGGCAGCTTGGCTAAGCTCTTGAGGGGCGTCCTTGGCGACGTAGTGAATTTGAGCACGCTCACCATCGTATTTGTATTCGCAGGTGAATGTTTGACCTTCGAAACGATCGAGGACCTCGGTAATGGCTTTGGTAGGCTTTGCCAACATGGGCTTCAGCGGCACACCAGGCTGCAGCTTGCATTGTTCTCTCAGGTTGAGAATGCCGTGAGAGAGCATGGCGGGAATGATCACGTCGTAGCTCGGAAGCTCGCTAATGTCATGTTAGCAACGCCGGGTGGGAATCTATAGCGAAGGACTACTCACCTGTATACTGTCTTCAGGATACTCTCGCCCTTTTCCATGTCAGAGGTGCTTGGTAGCTTGCCTCGCTTGTCGGCTTCGTGACAAACGACAGCCTGCGCAAGCGAAACTAGGACCGTTTTTTCCGCCAGACCAAGTCGGAGCTTTCCCTCCAGGAAGCGAATAATGTACTTGGCTTCACTGGGACCTCCCTTGTCCTTTGTAATGTCAACCTTGCCAGTGTTGTGAGCATCCGAAGCAGACAGAAGCTTCTTGATGCCATCGACTTTGCGGCCTTGAGCTCCGTTTCCAGTGACAGTGGCAATTCCCATGAGACCCTGGTGAACTCCTCGCACTGTCAGAGGCTTTGGCTTGAACATGGTTGGTTGTGTGGATCTGCTCTTCAGAGCAACGAGACCGAGATCACCGATATCCTTTTGATCGGCCTTGATAACTTGCAAACTTCGTCCCGTTGTCTCGCCAATGGCCTTCATAATCAGCGACTCGCCGATACCAAGCTCAATACCAGCATAATCGGGGGCCAGCTTGTTGATCATAAGCAGTACGGTAGGGAGAAGGTCGTCGGGAGTCAGACGCATCACTTGTCGAAGGAAAAGAGCGCAGTGATCCATGATGATTAATCGCTTTGTCGTCATCTCAATGAGAGAAAAAGTTGTGCACAACGCAGCATAGGGCACTGGGGCACCGGCTTTCCAATCTGGATATG
The DNA here is from genome assembly GCA_027627215.1 of Lecanicillium saksenae. Taxonomy (NCBI): domain Eukaryota; kingdom Fungi; phylum Ascomycota; class Sordariomycetes; order Hypocreales; family Cordycipitaceae; genus Corniculantispora; species Corniculantispora saksenae. Next base: position 3,703 of record JANAKD010001081.1, on the reverse strand, counting down.
GGTCCTTTATCTTTGAGTTGAGCTTCGTTTGAGCCAGCTTACGCGCCTTCGCGGCGACCTCGGGCTTCTCGTCCAATTCGGCATCGCCCTCAACGTCTGAGCCGGATTCCGCGGCTGCTTCTTCTTTGAACTCTCGATCAGTGTCCTTCTCTTCCTTCACTGGTGGTTCAGGGCTCGGCTCGACTGATGATTCAACTTTTGTTGGTGGATCCATTTGCTCTTCCTTCTTGACAGGTTCTGTGGTAGGGACAATATCTTCATCATCGTCCTCAATCTTGACGCGACTGCGTCGGGGACGCTTTGCGACTGGAGCACTGTCATCGTCCTCCTCTTTTTTTATCGCTGTTTTGGAATCGCCGTTCAAGTCTAAGCGGATGCGCTTCTTTGAATCTAATAGCAGTTAGCGTTTCAGGCCGCGCAAACACGAGTTGACATCACGAACCGGTATCAGGATCGCTATTCTCTTTCGCGCTGGAGCCATCGTCGACTGCCTCAGGTTCGCTCTTGGGTTTTGTTGAGAAAGCAAGCTTTGATTGCCGAGCTGGGCCATCCGACTTTGAGCCGAAGAATTTGCTGCAGCAAAATTATGGTTAGCTGTCTGGCAAGCGCGGGGCACGAGTACAGACTATCCAGAGGGACAACACACCCAATCGATGTCTGCGAAGGTTTAACGTACCCCAAAGTCGCTTGCTTGGGCGCCATGGTGCCGAGAGTGTGTGGTTGTGCACGCTGGAGTGCGGAGGCAACAGAGTTGGTTTGGCGCAGCACCAATCTTCCCAGAGCTCTGCCTGAAGCCAGCGTGAAGAAGCCGCGATGCGACAAGCTTGGTGATGACAAGAATTTGCCACGAGGCAAACAAGACAACGCCGGGAGAGAGATCTTGTATAAATACAGATTGGAGTTGCCGGGGAAACTATTCGAGGAATGGAGACTGCGTGCGATTAAATAGGCAGAGATGCACCGTTTGTCGCTGGCTGCCGTTGATGCGACGCGCCGAGTGTGTCGGTACATTTGAAGGGTACCTGTCTAGGCAGAACCGCGTTAAGTGGGCGTGGTGACGCGCTAGCGAGCTGGAACAGCCTCACGTTCAACGCGAACCCCACGTGACCCTCACTTACAGCTGTCTAGCTAGGCAGCGACGAGGCTCAATGATGGAATAAAAGTAGTGTCGCACAGATGGTTGGTTAAATCTATCGTCCTTATCGTCCTTATCGTCTTTATCGTCCTTATTGCCGTTATCGCAAAAGTCTGCAGGCACTGATTGTAGGCGAGAGGAAAGGGGGCTGAAATTACGTATAGCATGTATTGGCTTGGCGTCGCCTGAGGCAGCCTTGACTAACTGGTTATGTTCGTTATCAGTCCACCACTTATATCTCATAATTATAACAGTTTTATAGCATTGGACTGCGCAGCCCAGCAACACCATCATCATCTACTTCGTCATCAGATACGAGCAAGGTCTCATCTGGCCCTGATCGTGCTGCACCTCTCAAGGGAGCACCCGCGCCGGCAGTTGTTCTGCGTGTCTCATCGGCGCCATTCAGGACATACCACACATCCTTTTTCGTGAGCAAGCCCTGCAGCACGCCGCGATCGCTAAACAGCACATACCGAAGCCCCAACTTCTGAAAGTACGATACGACGAGCTGCAGGTTAGTGCGCGAGGGCAAGGTAAGAGGCGTTTGATCCATCCACGGCCGCAAGTCGAGCGTTGTGCGAGGGTCGGCGAGTGGCTGATGCGTGAAGAAGGCCTCAGTCAACGGCGGCAGGGATCGAGGTGCAGCCGATGCCGTGTGTATGTTGTAGCTGAGCTCCGCCCGGGAAATGTAGCCCAAGAGAATGGCGTCTCTAGGATCGGAGATCACCGGAAAGCCACGGCATGGGTGTGTAGCAAGGATCTCATTCAGAGAAGAAATGGTATGCCCGGTTGCTGTGAGAACGACTAGATCTTCAATGCGCGTCATGATTTGTGAGGCAGGCATGTCTGGGACTACGACCTCTTCGCTGTTGTCGAGGAACGGATACTCGTTGAAGTGAATCCAAGATTCATAGATGCCGCGTCGAGAGAAAGCGTCGCCAACCCATTTGGAGATCATGACCGCGACCATGATGGGCAGTACGTAGGTGAGTGCACCTGTAAGCTCAAACATGATGACGACAATGGAGACTGTCATGCGCGTTACGCCTGTCAGGGCCGCAGCAGCACCGATAATGGCATATGTGCCTGGTGTAATGCATGGGGTATCAGGTGCACAGCTTTGGAAGAAGAGGAAACCACGGTGATTGTCGACCCAGATCTCCATTATGATACCAACGGCACGGCCAACGAGAGCACCAATAGCCATAGAGGGCAGGATGATACCCGCAGGGATCTGGAGGCCGAAGCTAATGGCGGCAAGGAAGAAGCCCAGAACGGCGGCAAAGATGAGGAGGACAATGGTGCTGGCAGATGCGGCACCCGTCTTACAGAGGCCAACAGGGTCATCCAGGACCTGGGAGCACTCCTGGAACAGATTCGAAACAAGCTCAGTCGACTGCACCTTCATATAGTGGTTGGGGAAGTTGATAAGCGCAGTGAGCAGGGCCACGGTCAGCACTTGGGTGATGGGCCCTGGCAGCCAGTTGTTGGCTTTCTTCCACCGAGCGACGAACATATTTGTTTTGATGAACAAGCCACCGTAGACACCCCCAATGATACCAAGAATAGCATACGGCAAAATCTCAAATCCGTGCCAGTCTCGACTGTACTTGGTTTGGTACAAAACCAGCTTTCCGGAGCGAAGAGGATCAAAGGCCTGCAGCGACACGGCCGCCGTCATGGCACAAACGAAGCTCTGCCACATGGTCTTGTCTGGGAAGTAGTACGAAAGCTGCTCCAGGCTGAACAACACGCCGCCGATTGGCGACCCAAAAGCAACCGATATGCCCGCGGCGGCGGCGGCTGACAAGACTTCTCTCTTGCGCGCCTCGTTTCCGTTGATGTTGTGGAATAGCTTGGTGAAGAGGTTGGCGCAGCAGCAGGCGACGTGAACAAGAGGACCCTCTTTTCCGAGCCACATTCCAGATGCGACGGCGAGGATCAGACCCAAAGACTTGGTAATGAGCGTCCAGGCACCGAGCAGGCGTCGGATAACGAAGCCACCGAGAATGGTTTTGATTTCAGGGATACCACTGTGCTTGGCATAGAGGGAGTATTCTTGTACTAATACAGCAGCGCATAGCGCAAACAATATCTATCGGTTATTAGTAGAACAGTTGCAGTGCAAGGTCATCATTTGTGCGGGACTCACTGAAAGAAACAAGAAGAATATGTATTCGATTATCCATCTGCCAGCCACAGCGTGCACGCCAAGTGCCTCGCTCCATGACTTCCAACCAGTGCATTTCGATCCCTGGTCATAGCCGTAGCAGCAGAAGCTTTTGTTCAAGTAGAAATGGCCACCCTCAGGTCCGCTAGAGCAGTAGCCGAGCTTCAGGTCGCCCAGCCAGTCGGTCGTAATGTTGATGAGCGCGGCGATCGCACCGACCGCCAGACCCGTCAGGATCATGACGACCCAGACCTGGCTGGCATCGAGCAGCTGGCGCACGTAGCCTACCAGGCCGCTCGTGTTAGACGTCAGCACGCGCAGGCGCTGGCGCTCCTTTGTGTACTCAAAGATCCAGTCAATGGCCGTCAGGTCGTCGTAGCCGACTCGCCGCCCGG
>JANAKD010001080.1:0-10113 GCA_027627215.1 Lecanicillium saksenae | reverse complement strand
TGTGATGAGCGTCTCGCAGCGCTGTTCGGCATCGTCTTCCCAGGACAGGTCCGTCATGTACACCTCAGCGACGGCGCAGAGCACACCGCCCAGCTTCTTTTGCTTATCTTCGTATGCCGCCTGCTGCTCGGGGGTTTTGTTGGTAATGGCATCGAGACTCTGAATCTGCTTGCGCAGCGCTGTGGCACCGCGGTCGAACCACTTGACGGTGTCTTGGCCGCCCTCTTCGCTGAGCTCGGCGAGGAACAGAAACTTTTCGGGACCGCCGCCGACCTTCTCATCGATGTCTCCGTCCTTGTCAATGCTGGCAGCGCGCTCGAAGAACGAGCGAGCCTCTTCGACATCGCCATCTTCAATGTGCAGCAGAGCGAGGAGGTTCACGGCTCGGAGCTCAAAATCGCCGCCCGCGCCAGTCGTTTCCAAGGCCTTGTCGGCGATGCCAATAGCTTCTTCGATGTTGCCGACTTCGAAAAGGGTCTCTGCGTCGTCTAGAAGGGAGCCCGCGTCGGACTTGTCCTTCTTTTCAGGTCGACTGGGCGCCATTTTAAGAAATGCACTTTGTGAAAAGAAAATGTATTGCTCAAAAAGAGAATCGAGCTCGCCTTGGTCCCCTCAGTTAGAGCATTGGGCTAAAATTTTTGGCTGGTGCTAATCGATAAGCGGACCTGTACCAAAACGGTCGCGGGGCTTCTCTCAGCCATCTTACTCCAACGAGCCGACGGTACCGAGGCAAAAATTACATAAATTGTCAAGCAATTCTATTTGTCCATTCTTTGTTCATATTCGTATCTTGCATATCAAAATCACGCAGCCGTCATCATGTTCACCGGCATTGTCGAAGATATCGGCGGTATGACCCCTCATTGACAGGCATTCTTCGCGCATGACTAACTCGGATCTAGTTATCACACGCCTGGATAAAGATGCCAGCACCGGAAGTGCTGAGATGACCATTACCATTGCACCGGGTTCTTCTCTTCTCCAAGACTGTCGTGATGGCGATTCTATTGCCGTGAACGGTGTCTGTTTGACTGTGACCTCGTTCAAAGACGACCACTTCAACGTCGGAGTCGCACCGGAGACACTGCGCATTACCAACCTTGGTGGGCTCTCCGAGAATAGCCGTGTCAACCTGGAGCCTGCCGTTCGCGCCGACACTCGCATGGGCGGCCACTTCGTGCAAGGCCATGTCGATACCATTGCTGAGATTTTGCTCGCCGAGCAGGACGGTAACGCTATTACTTTTCGCTTCCAGCCCAAGAACCGCGATATGCTGCGCTACATCGTCTACAAGGGCTTCATCGCCATTGACGGTACCAGCTTGACCGTTACCCAAGTCAATGATAAGGAGGGATGGTTCCAGATTATGTTGATCTCCTACTCGCAAGAAAAGGTGGTGCTGAGCAAGAAGGTCGTAGGTGACAGTGTGAATATCGAGGTTGACATGATGGCAAAGTACGCCGAAAAATCACTAGCCGGTATCCTCGGCTCTGGTGATGGCGAGTCTATTCCTTTGCTGGAGAAGATTGTTGAGAAGATCGTTGCTAGCAAACTGAAGCAATAAGTTATACCATAAAGTAGGCACAAAAATGAAATCTGTATCTTCACAATTACTCGAACTATACCAGGCCAATACGTCCAGGTACCCCTACCACGCTAACTCCAGACAATCACCTTCTGTAAGACCGCATCTCCCGCGGCACGGTGGTCCAGAACATGTTTTAAAATCGTAATAAATACGAATCAAATGGAGATATGTATAAATAAATGATGTTATTAAACTTATCAAAGCCCAGCTCTGGAAAGCAAAACTGGCTCAGGTTGGCAACGGCTCACGTGCACTCGTGCGAATCTGGCGCGCTGCCAACCTCTGGGAGGCACCTACAGAAGGCTCCACACGCGTCTTCACCACCGCGCTGGTGCAGTGCAGCACTCGACAGATGACAATGTCTTCATTCACACTTGCGGGCTCCTTCAGAATATGAATCTCGAATATATAAAGACACTACCAAATCAAAATAATGGATGAGGAATGTGCGAACCCGCAGCTTCTCGGCTGGGTGAAGGAATGGCTTGATGTCGCTCGGGAGCGCAACTCTAAAGGAATCACAACATACAAGCGCGCTTATGACGCCCTGAAAGCATGTCCTCTGACATTTCAGCACCCGTCGGAGCTCCAACAGCTGAAAGGCTTTGGCCCAAAGCTATGCGAGCGACTGGAGGACAATCTCAGAAAACATTGCCAAGAAAACGGTCTGCCGATGCCAGAGCACCCGCGAATGAGAAAGCAGCGGCAGCAAGAGGCAGAAGGCGAAGCGGCAGAGGAAAGCAGCAGACCTAAGAAGAAGCGCCAACCAAAAGCTTACGTACCAACCCTTCGTTCGGGCCCCTATGCTCTAATCATCGCCCTGGCCACCCTGTCCGAGGACGACTCAAATGGTCTCACCAAGACAGAGCTCATTGAAATCGCACAGCCACACTGCGATGCATCGTTCAGCGCCCCTAGCGATCCCACCAAGTTTTACACGGCATGGAGCTCGATGAAGACTTTGCTTCAAAAGGAAATGGTGTACGAGCGCGGCCGACCGCTTCGTCGCTACGCGCTCACTGATGAAGGCTGGGAGGTGGCAAAACGCATTAAGCGGGCAAACGGAATGCAAACTGAAGCGTCAGGAAGTGGTATCACAGCAAACATGCCGCATCTGCCTGCTCCCCCAGAGCGAACACCTTCACTTTCCCCGGAACTGGCTGTCATTTCAGAAGCGCAACGGCTTGTCCGTGAAACTGTGGCTGATGGACCGCAGACAGACGATAGTTCCATTCCCGAGTTTTCACCCATTCGCCTCGCACCCGGCTCTTTTACCGTACATTTGCTACTTGATGTACGCGAGGTGCGAGCCAAAACGGACCGTGATTACATGCAAGAAGAACTCGCCAAGCAAGGTGTCAAGGCCGTCATGCGGAATCTCGAGGTCGGTGATGCGCAATGGATTGCCAAGTGCAACGACCCATCACTACTGGCCCGCCATGGTGCCGAGGGTGACGAAATAGTACTCGATTGGATCGTGGAGAGGAAGCGGCTGGATGACCTTATAGGCAGTATAAAAGATGGACGGTTCCACGAGCAAAAATTTCGGCTGAAACGATCCGGCGCCACGCGCGTCGTGTACATTATCGAGGAGATTGCTATGGACGCTGCCTCGCACAGCCGGTACGAAGAAGCCGTGCAGTCGGCCATCGCTTCGACGCAGGTCGTCAACGGATACTTTGTGAAACGCACAGCGAAGATGGACGACACAATCAAGTACCTAGCGCGTATGACGCAGATGCTCAAATCCAAGTATGAGCGAAAGGCGCTGCATATTATCCCGACCAAGGTCCTCACGGCGCAAAACTACATGCCGCTCCTCACACACCTGCGAGAAACGGAACCAGAGGTCAACTACTACATCACGTATTCCGCATTTGCGTCACTGGCATCGAAATCAGAAACAATGACGCTCAAAGATGTGTACCTCAAAATGCTCATGACCACACGGCGCGTGACGGGTGAGCGCGCGCTCGAAATACAAAGGAAATGGAAGACGCCGTATGAGTTTGTCGACGCCTACCGACGCTGCGGCCCAGGAGAGGTTGGCAGAAAGCGAAAGGCCGATATGGTCTTTGCGGAACTCAGCCACTTGGTAGGTAAAAAGAAGTTTAGCAAGAGCCTCAGTCAAAACATTGCTGAGATTTGGGGGGATTACGTTTGAGACGAGTGCATGACGAAATGAAGTGTAAATTACGCGAGATGGAGATTGCATATATATAGGCAGATGTATACTCTAAATTCCTACCACACACATGCAGCAGCGTTCCGCGCTCGCTCCCGTCCCAACAAGATGTAAACATAAAAAATCATCATCCATGCGCCTCTAGTTTTTTACCCTTGACGTTTCCCTTACTGCGAGCCAGGGCCGTTTCAACCCGTTTGAAACGGGGTCGCAACAATATAAGAATCCTTCATTTTTTTGAACCGGAAATGCATATATCTTTTGTATGTCATAAAAACCCAAAGTCATACTTGAAATCGCTTAGCTCATGCGGTAGTCGCAGATGGCCTGGGCAGAGCGGTTGCTGTCGCTGCTCTGGAAGTTGTAGGCGAGATCAATGTCGAGGTCGCGGCGGTTCTTGCTGTTAGGCTTGACCTTGACGTTGCACTGAATCTCCTCGCCCTCCTGGGCGGTGAGGACGTCCTTGAGGTAGAAGACGGTCTGCTTCCAGTGGGTGTACTTGGTGTGAGGGCCGGTGGAGAAGCGGATGGGCTTGTGGCAGGCGGTGAAGTCAATGTCGAACCACGAGACGAGGGCGTGGATGAAGTCGTCGCGCTTGACGGTAAGGTTGAAGGCGGACTCAAAGGCGAGGTCGGCGACGGTGCAGGTGTACAGATCCAGGGTAAGGACGGCGGTGGGGTCGGTGACAACGGTCTTGACGTCGACGGTGTCGACGAGGGGCTCGGAGAGGGCCGTCTTCTTCATGGCGGTATAATCGAAGCCGTAAACATTGTCCCAGACTATTCGGTTAGTGAGAGCCAAGGGCGTTGGTGAGCAGAGGATACTTACATCCAATCTTCTCCTCCTTGTAGTCGCCATCCTCGATACCGGCAAAGAAAATGGTGGCCTTGTCGGGGAAGATGAGGCCGTCCTTCTCGAGGTAGGTGTCGCGAGCGTAGAGGACGGTGTCGAGCATGGATTCGTAGAGCAGGAAGTAGCCCATCCACTCAGAGATGATGATGTCGACCTTGGGGTAGGGCAGCTGAATCTCCTCCATCTTACCCTGGATGAGGGTGATCTTGTCGGAAAGACCGTTGGCCTGGACAATCTCGCGGGCCTTGAAGATGATGGTCGACATGTCAACACCAATAACGTGCTTGGCGCCAGCCTTGGCAGCGAACCTGCGCAGGGTTAGTATTTGCGCCGTGGCTCTTGTACAGCTCGGGCGAGGCTCACATGGAGAGGATGGCGGTGCCGCAGCCAACGTCGAGAACGACCTTGTCCTTAAACAGGTGCTTGTTCTGCATGATGGAGTTCATGTAGGATCGGGTGCGAACTTCGTCCTTCTGCAGAGGTTGTTAGACGTGTTATTGTCGCACAGAGCTCGGGGGCACATACCAGCATCTCCTCGTGGATGCCTGTTTGGCGCAAAAGTGGTTAGCAAATCGCGGTTGGACGAGTTTAGCGGCAAATCATACCATGGTGGTCGTAGCTGCAGCACATGTTAGCATAAAGTTGTCAGAATCAAGCGCTCAAGGCGGCGGCGTACCTCTTGAAGTAGTGCTGCTCGCTGTGCTCCATGGACTTCAGGTTCTGCTCTGCGAGCTCAACCTCCATCTTGTCGGCGCTCATTTTCGCAAGGGGTTTTTGGTGTATGAATTCAAAGAAACCGGATACAGGTGATTCAAACAGGAGGGTAAAAAGCACAACGTCCAGGGAAGAAAACTTTCAACGGACACAACGGTGCAGCGGCGGGGTGTTGATGAAGGATGCGATGTTTGCGGGCAGAAAATAATTTATCGAAGACACCGCCTGGGAGAGAGGCGCTGGCTGGGCGGCGACTGGAACCCCACCTCGACCTGCCCCGCCTCAGGTGCCGATTTTGGCAACTTTTCTATTTTTCTTGTTGGCGCTTGATTCAGGGACTTTTTTCCTGACCGGCAACGCCGTACGCTATCCACGGTTGTCGTTATTGACCAGTCAGGAAGGGGGCAGGACTTGACCGTGGATCTATCAACTGATACAAGCACAGGTTCAAGTTTTACTTTTGCAATGGCAATGTCGCTTTTACATTGAGGACAATCCTTTACTGTTTCTCATCTTCCTTGTTCTTTTTAACGTTGTTGTACCTTCACTTGACAGCCCGCAGTGTATTTTATCACCCTCGTATCTAGCAGACGCAAATGTGCTGTTTTCGAATTTGGTAGATTTTACTAGTATTTTAACATCTATTGGTCATACCATGGCCTGTCGAGCTCTAGCTCTGAAAATCAGCCTAAGCAAACACCCAAACGCCTGTACATGCAATCAAAATATTTCGTTCCTATATCCGACCAACACAACTTTTTATACGTTTAGAGTTTAGAGTTTATACCAGCAGAACACTGTTGATGCAGCCCTCATTCTCAGGGTTGTTGGTAACCTGGGCGTAACGGCCCCAGACAACCTTACCGCCAGCAGTAACGAGACCCAGCTCGCTGACGTTGACCTCGATGACGGTACCCTTGGTTAGAACACCCAGCTGCGTGTACATGGGGTTCTGGGGGTTCTTCTTGACGGAGATGATGGGCAGCTGCACAGTGACGCCCAGCTCGGGGTGCGTGACGTTGGCCTTCTTGTAGCGCAGGCCCATGGGGCGGATGAAGCGCTCAAACTTGGGGTTGCGACGCGTGAAGTCGGGGCCGACAAAGGTGGGCTTAGTGACCATGCGCTTCCAGGCGCGCTGCTGGATCTTCTTGCCGGTCTTGACGACCTTGAACATCTCCTCCTCGCTGATGCCGCGGACCTTGGGCAGGGGCACGCTGAACTTGGCCGCCTTCTCGGCACGCTTGTTCTTGATGGCGCTGCTGAGGGCCTTGGCGTTTTGCGGGTTCGTTCGGTCAAGCAGGTAGGCGGGCATGGGCGTCGAGGGCTCCTTCTCGTCGGCGGTCTTGACGTTGCGCTCCTCGTGAGCCTTGATCTGCTTCTTCATCTGGATCTTCTCGTGGTGGCGCTTCTTCTGGTACAGCTTGGCGCGGAGACCACGCAGGTTCTGGGCATCCTGCGAGGCCTTGTGTCCCTCACGGGCAGTCTTCTTGCGCAGACGCTCCTCGTGGTCGAGACGGCGACCGTGCAGCTTGCGCCATCTCTCCATATACTCGTTCTGAGGCTATTTGGGCATTAGCAATTTGTTTCTCGCTTCATCTTGACGGTAAAAACACACCATGTTGTCGGTATTATGCGGACAATATGATTGTAATTTGTAGTTGAGCGCCGCCGCTTGAACTTTTTGAAAATTCAGAGTGGAGAGAGTTCACGGCAAAAAAAAAGTTGGAGGTACCTGTGGCGGGTGGCTCCACCTCGACTCAAAGTCGGTGGCTAGGGAGTGGAAAATCGCTGGGCAGCCCGGGTCCCGGAGCTACAATAATCCGCCGAGCTGGGCTCTGCCTGCAGCAAGCTAGCAATTGTCCCTATAACTTTTTAGCTCGCGTGCGCCTCCAAAAGACATTGTCACAAGTCTCGGTGCAGCGCATCGCCAAGTCTGGCCAGCACCATCACACAATGAGCAGGGCACTCCTCCGCTCCGTCCTGGAGCTTCGGGCCCCTTCGCAGCGCCTGTTCGCCAAGCCTGCCGCCTCAATCGTCTCGTCGGCGCGGGCCTTCAGCACCACACCCCCGATCCGCGAGCCGCTCTCTACGAAGCACGTCAAGAATGCGACCAACCCGAGCGAGAACCAGGCTCGACCTATCGCCCTCAAGAAGAGTCATCCTTCAGCGCCGCCCAAACCCGTCGATGAGTCGGTCAAGAACCTTCTCCCTTTCCTCGCCGCCCAGCCTGGCCACTACATCACCGTCCACATCCACGGGTTCCCCTACCTTGTCCAGGAGGGTGACCAGATCCGTCTACCATTCCGCATGCCGGGCGTCCTACCCGGCGATGTCCTACGCCTGAACCGCGCCAGTGTGCTCGGCAGCCGTGATTACACCATGAAGGGCGCGCCGCACATCGACGAGAACGTCTTCGAGTGTCGCGCGACAGTTTTGGGCACCGAATCGGAACCCCTGCGCATGAAGATCAAGAAGAAGAGGAGGTCGCGCCGTGCACGCCGAGCCACTAGCAAGCATCGATATACCATTCTGAGAATATCTGATTTGACAATCAAGACCGCGGAGGATATCGAGAGCCAATGAGCGAGGAGGATAACTGTGCCGTGTATCCGGAAACCACCGGCTGTACCATATAGACCAGGTCTTTAGAGTCCAGTGTATAACAATTTCAAGCATCATAAGAACAGAACGTTTGACCTTCTATTTATGTGACATGTAGAGGAGAAACAGTTTATTGTCATTTGTGCAAAAATCATCGCCAAAAGCAATGGTATAGTATAAACGAGCGCAATGAAAAAGAAGAAAAGCACCCAACTCCAAGCTGAACATGACTGCCGTGGTAAACGCATGCGGCAAGACAAGAATATACAAACTCCCACCACAATGAAGAGAAACCAATATGATAAAAAGCAAACTCCCAATAATAATTATAGTTCCCAATTCGTTCAATCTCAAGGTTGTAGTTGTTGGTATCATTACATTTACATTTTTCCAATCATGGCTTTGCGGATGCTAGCCCAGTACGCTTGCGGCCAGACATTGGAAGCTTCGGCTTCGGTAGGCATGCGCTCTCGGCAGCGCGTGGCAACGCTTTGGATGATGCGGCCAAGTAGCTCTTCGTCGATAGGGAGAGCCTTCTCGCTAATTTCGGCGGGGTAGAGGAATGGGTCGGAATAGTGAAGAAGTTCCTCGCAAGTAGGGCGCATATGCTGGTCGCGAATCAGGCAGCGCCTCATAGTACGAATCAAAGAAGGGGGCACGAGAAAGCCACCAGTAGCACGCGTGGGGAACTCAATAGTGTGATCCCAGTTGATGATGGCCTGGCAACGAGCCATCTGGTTGACGATGTGTCCAAACGGTGGCACGCCGTAGACCATCTGGTAGAGAATGCAGCCGAGGGACCAGATATCGCTAGGTTTGCCTAGCTTCATCAGCTTGGGGCGACCAGGGACACGCGGGCCACGAGCGCTGTTGGAATCCATGAGGGACTCGGGCGACATGTAGTTGGGCGTGCCAATCTGCGTCTCACGGTGCACATTGACAGTCTCGTCGGTTTGAATGGCATTGGCAATACCGAAATCAATGAGCTTCAGGCGACCCTGCACAAGAACAAAGTTGGCGGGCTTCAGGTCGGAATGAACAATGTCGTGGTTGTGAACAGCTTGCACACATTCCAACATCTCCTTCCAGTAGAATCGAATGAAGACAGGGTCGAGTCTGGCGGACTCGGCGGACTGGTGGTTCTGCAGGACCTTGTCCAGAGCTCTCTCGCCCATTTCCATGACCAAACTCAGCATTTGCTTCTCGTGGTTCATTTCTGAATCAAACAGATTGACAACGCGCTCAACACCAGTGAGCTTCTTGAGGAGGTCAATCTCACCCATGTAGCCGTTAATCGTCGATTCATCTGCATTCTCCAGCGAGACACGCTTCAGCGCCATCATGGTTCCATTCTCGGCCATGACACGATAGACTTTTCCACTACCACCGCGTCCAAGACATTCAAGGCGGGTATATACTTTGTTATTAACCTTGAGAATGTTTCGGCGTTGCTTCGTCTGGGTCGTCACCGCTGCGCCTGCTGTAGCAGTGGCTGCCTCGAGGACAGACATCTTAGGCGGCGGTGCAGGGGCTGCGCGATGGGGCGTTGTGTTGCGAGCAATTGCAGTTAGGGGCTTGCGATCGGGAGAAGCGGCCCTGTCAATTGCAATATCAATGCGAGCAGGTGCATGGGCCGGCTTCTCAGTGCCAATGGATGCCTTGCCCCATTTTTGGTTGAAGGGGATCTCATTCTCTTTATCGTTTGTAGCCGGCATTTGCAGGCGGCCGACAGACAGAAGATGGCCGATATCTCCTATACGGGAAGGGTCGGCATCGCGTGCGTCACGGCCCTCCTGGGGTTGAGGTGACGCTTTCGCGGAATCGGCGCGAATCTCAACCTTGGAGCCAATTCGGCGGTGAGTTCCACGAACAGCGCTTCCACTGACAGGACTACCAGAGTTGAAGTCCGGATAGTAAGCGGGCTGCCCGGCGTCCAGCTGCGCCTGGCTTTCGGGTTCCTGAGAAGCCATTTCACCGAATCCACCCTCCTCCTCGCTTTGCCGACGACGACCACGGCGTGCAGGTCCGCTCAGAAAGCTACCGGATAGCTTACCGACACGCTTCACACGCATCGAACTCTGGAGGTTGGGGTTGTCTTCCCTGCTTCTTGTGGATGGAAAGCGGGACACGCTGCTGCTGCCGATGGCTGCGTTCCGTGCAACTGTGTCAGGGG
>JANAKD010000108.1:0-38620 GCA_027627215.1 Lecanicillium saksenae | reverse complement strand
GAAGATTGCGCAGCGGGCGACTGAGGTCCGGCCTTGAACATACCGAGCAGCGCGTTACGGTGCGGGTCAGCAACTGGAGGAGGATTTATCAGGTTAATGGGCGGTTGCTGTTGCAGTTGCTGCGATTGCAGCTGAGGCTGCTGATAGTGTTGAGACGCAGGCTGCGGCTGGCGCTGCTGCGACTGCATATGTCCATTGAAAGGCGGCATCGCCTGGTTGGGAATACCAGCATGAGGCTGCTGCTGCTGCGCTGGGTACTGGCTGTAAGGTGGCGGAGGCGGCAAGTTCTGAGCAGGGCCAACGGACGACATGTTTGGTGTTTCAGCCATATGAGGCTGCTGGTGTGGCTGCTGGTGTAGCTGCTGGTGCGGCTGCTGGTGCTGGTGCTGGTGCTGGTGCTGAAGCGGCCGTTGCTGTTGCATAGGAGGCTGCTGTGGCCCAGACGGTTCTCTCTTGAAAGCATTGAGCAGAGCCATAGACTGTCCAGTGAGTTGCGGAGGTGGTACTCTCTGCTGCTGCTGTTGCGGTTGGGGGCCGTTGTTCTGGGGCGCGGTAGGTACTTGTTGCCATTGCTGATAAGGAGAGTGAGGCGTAGGGATGTTGCTCTTTGCCGCGGCTTCCTGGAAAGCACTGTTGTTGAACATGGCCCGCTGGACTTGTGGTGGAAGTGGCTGCGGGTGGGCGAGAGGGATCCCCTTTTGCGGCTGATGGTGAGGACCGCCAGGATGGCTATGAGGCACTGGCTGGCCCTGAAACTGCTGCTGCTGCTGATGCTGCGGTGGAAAGTTGCCGCCATACGGCAGAGGAAATTGTGGCGGCTGCGGCTGCGTGTTGATCTGCATCGACTGTTGGTTGTTGTTGTGATGGGGATTTTGAGGTTGGGGAGGGTTGATGATGGCATGGTCTTGTGGTGTCTGCGGTATCTGCGGTATCTGCATAGCCCGTTGCAGAGTATCAGTCGCTGCAGACGGCTTGCTTGACTGTAGAATAGACAGAAGAGCGCTGCCCTTGTCCTCTTGCGTGATAGCTGGCTGAAGGCCCTGCGTTGGCGGTTGCATCTTGAGCAGACGCTGTAGTTCCTTCGTGGCCCCATCTAGACTAGCAATGGAGGTGGGATGCTGGAGATAGTTTGCTCCGTGGTCCGTTGCATAGGTCTCGTCTTCAGTGTGGCCCTCGTCAACGGAAAGCTGTGCGTGAGCCGAATGGTAGTGGAGGTTCGCCACACGCTTCTCCTCTTGTCTCTTCTGCGTAGTCACCCATTTCTTGAGCGGCACAAGAAACGGCGCGACCATGTAAAATTTGTTGGCACCAACGGCAGCCTCGTTTTGATTTTGCGCATTCTTTTTACGGAACGTGGGGAGCTCGGACAGCTTATACCACTGGATTTTGCTGATTTCCTTGCGCGTCTGTGGCTGGAAGTTGTAGTCCATCGGGACATCCCGGAAGACATAAAGACGTAATTGTTGCTCTCGCATAGCAATCTCGATGTATTTTGGTTTCCCAGCGGTGGGGACAAGGCCGTGGGCGCGCAGGTCCATGCCGGTTTCTTCGTAGACTTCGCGCACGGCGCAGTCGAGGTCGTCTTCGTCCTTGTTGATTTTGCCACGAGGAAAGCTCCAGTTGGCACCCTTTTTCCAGCCCTTCACCAAGACTACCGAGTCCATGTCATGGTTGAGAAGGATGGCGCCGCGGACGGGAATACGTGTCTTGTACTGAAGGAAGTGCTCAAACGCGGCCATGTGGTTCTCGACAGGAAAGGACGCGAGCAGCGGGCAGTGCTGAAAAATGCGCAGACAGAACGTGCGAAGTGTCATGGAAGGTAAGGAAGGATCGAGCGGTCGGATAAAATCTTCGTAGAACCATTGGGCTTCTTCGACCTGGAAGCATATTCGCTCGACGGATGACAGGTCTTCTTGTGGAAGATTGATGATGAACCTCACGCAGAGGTCATCCAGCCCTGTAGAGAGTACATGGGTTAGCTAGATCAAGTAGTGCAGCAATCGCGACGGTTTTGCTCACAATCTTCCAGCTGCATCTGCTGGCCGGCCATTGTTGGGTGTGGTGGTAAGTGGTGAGGCACGACGTTGGACTTCAATCGCGGCCGATCTTTTGGGCTAAACGGGTGCGTCAATTGTGGCGGTGCAGCAGCGTGGACGCGATGTGCGGTGCAGAGGCTCCTTGTTGGGCGACGGTGATTCAGCCACACAGAAAGCCCAACTGTGGCTGTGCGGGAGTCTTTCGTCTCGAAATTGCTGGAATCGTACAAAGCGGCCTCAAAGTTGCGGATAAAGATACAAATGGTGAAAGTGAGGATAGAAAGTTAAAAATAAAACTTGATTCAAATTTAGATATAAAGATAGATTACTAGATCGCATGTGACCTGAGGGCGGTACGTTCGCAAGGGCGGCATTGGTATAATGAGGGCAGCCGTAGAAGGGCAGCTAAGACAAGATTGCGTGGGACAAATAGTAGCAATATGCAGCATAGGGCGGCAAGCCGCTGTTGTTGAACAGAAGAAAACGACATCCCAGGCTGTCATGTCTGCTCGACCAAGCTTTAATTGTAACGTACCGGGAATACGGTCGTCGCTGAGGGCACACGTCGATTCGACGCAACCTGGCAGCTGCACACGCAAAGGCCAGGCACAAACAAGTTCGAGAGAAGGAAGTGCTGTATCCCTAAGTCATCCGAATTTCTCCATTAGCTATTTTGTCCGCCAAAAAAGTAATGCAGCTCGTGTCAAACCCCACAACCCCACACAGAACAATCTCATCTCAAAACAACCCTCCCGGATACGAGTTCATTTTCGGCTTCGAAAGTTATTAAACAATCAAAAAGAAAGGGTCTGGCCGGGGATTGAACCCGGGACCTCTCGCAAGATGGACTTAGAGTTAACCCTAAGCGAGAATCATACCCTGATGGGGTTGTTAGTCTTTGAACATGTTGGTGAAGCTGTCAAGATGATCCAACTCAGATCCGAGCACTCGCCACTGGAAGCTTTGAATGTTGAATCGACTGAACCGTCCGATGAATGTTACTTACACTAGACCACCAGACCAAGTAACCCCTTCGAGCTCGAATGAGCTCGTGAGGTGCTGATGGCGGCGGTTTTCTTATTTGGCCATATAAAGGTTACGGTGTAGACTGGTTCCGCTGCGGGCCTGCATGAGCCCAGCCCCGGCGCGCCCCGCTGTCAGTGGGCACAGGAATGAGTAACTCGGCGAGAAATAGCTCATGAATAGATTTTATAATTATTCAGACATAATTATTGGAGCACTATGTGGTTGTGAAATTATGCAGGCCTTGTGTTTCTGTGGGGGATGCGCAGAGAAGACGGCCATCACGACTCAGTTAATTGACATTCAGCGGCTCTGCATGACGATAAGTAGCTCATACAAAAAAATCAGTGCATATCTTCATTACTATTTACAAAATTATATCACATATCCGCTCTCATATATGTATTCTGTGCTTTGCCTGTGCTGCTTTCCAGACGTGTGCACTCGCTAGAGACACCACCTTTCATGCACCCTGCGTCGCGAACTCACGTCATGAGCGTACAGTTCCATGACCAGGCTACGGAGGCGCATCGTTATAATGGGTTGGAATATCACAAAGATTTGTTGCATGGATTTGCTGTGGAAGCCATCTCTCGGCTGTCAAGGCGTGAAGAGATGACGGCAATCCGTGGTTTGCTCCAATTTGTCGCAGTAGCTTTTGATCCATGTTGTATATCGTTTGTAATCTGGAGGCATGCTCGAAATTGCGCTTCTTGCCCACTTGATTATAACTTCTTTCCGCGCAGGGGCCTTGATAGGCGTATCAGGCGATAAGCAGATGGCGGCAAGCGTGTAGTCGACAAGGAACATATGTATCAACAACAGTCGGGACCCGAAGTTTTCGGGGTTTACAAGCTCAGTGAACTCTTCATTGCTAAATGTAGCTGGGAATCGGAAGAGGGTTGAGAATATCATCCATGCTGCTTCGTTAGCTTGAAGTTGTCGAGAAGCAGGCGCAGTTCTTACCTTGCAACGATGATCGCTGTATAGCAAGGGGTATCTGCGACATCATGCCATAATATCTGTGCTCATAAGGCGCTCGTAGTAAGGGCTGCAGGTTGCGCAAAGACAAAGCGAAGTCGTGCATGTCCGTCATGTCGTCGCGTTGGTCTTCACGCACCAGTTCTGCGCTCATGCTGTCGTGCCCTTCGACAGTAAAGCCGGGAAATACCGACTTTGACATGTCGCCAATGATGATGATGACAATGAGGTGCCCACCACGAATGATGGTCATGTAGTCGGCGAGGCCATCATCAATGAGCGAGGCCTGCGTGATTAGACAAAAAAGTGCGGCGAGAATAGCATCGAGCGACTGCTGGTCCGAAGGCGGATTACTAAGTTGCTCGTTCACTTGTTTGATAGCCACCAGTCGGTGCTGCAGTGCCTGCGAGTTGAAATCGGCGTTGGTGTGGCGTGTAAGATGAGAAGCACCGAGGCCAAGAACCGCGTGTGCTAGAAAGTCGTACTGCTAGTTGTTAGTGGTCCTGCACGAACTGTACGCAGGGTTCAGGTTTGACGGACCTCGTGAGACATGGCGGCGCATTGCATCCACCCCCTCTCAGCTTTCAAAGGAAGAGGAGGGATAGCGGTAGTGATGAATTGATGATAGAATCGGAGATCTTCCAAGGAGAGCATCGACGGGTTGGAGCGTATAACACTGGCGGCAGGTGTGGGAGTAGGAGGATATGAACAGTCGAGAGCAAGGCGGCGACATGGCGAGCACTGCGGCCGCAGCTCGTTGCACTTGACGCGGCGTCGCTTGCAATTAAAACATCCCATTCGTGACTTGAAGTGGCCTCGCCGGCTCAACGGCTGGCGGCTGTTGCGGGAGGTCGAGACGGGGGTGGAATCGGAGTTGTCGCTCGATCGCGTGTTCGCGTCGCTCGCCTCAGGCGAAGCCGACGAGCCGCTAGACGAGGAACCATCGGGCGACATTGTAGAATGCTATCTCGAGACAACTAGTAGAGGTTCACACGGAGACGATCGACTCGGAGGGCCAACATGGACGGGAGTAGCCCCGCGGCGGCGTTTGCGGGGGGTGGCGGATGGGCGAAGGCAGCGCGAACGTGCTGCGCAATCGTGGAAGAGGTAAATGGACAGCGAATATTGGAGCCTTGAGTGTGCTGTCACTGAGTGCAATTTTGTAGAATCTTTCGCGGCGCGGCGCAAAGCCTTGGTCGAATTTGTCAATGGCCAAGTTGAGAACTCGAGTTGGATCAAGGCCGCGGCCGTTGTTAGCGTCGCACGTTTTCGTTAGGCGTGACGCATGACCAGCGACATGGCTGAGACTCGCCACCGACCAGGATCGCTCGACTGACACACAACAGCGTATGGATACAAAATGTGCACAAGGGAGCGAAAGAATCTATGCTTACTCCCCCCCNGGGTATCCTTTCATCTCATGCGTCTATTTCCAGGACGCTGTGGTTTGACAGCGGATTTTACAGTGAATTCCACCACCAAAGACCTACCATCGGAGCGAATTTCGGAGCGTGCCCACTGTAACTCGCGCTATGGGTTGCGGGTAGCGCTGCCGACCCGACCCCAGACAAACGGCTGGCGCAGCTGACAGTGACGAGACTGCCACGATGATCAGCAAGGAGATGAACATGCCTGCATGTTTTATATCATTCACAAGTGACTACACGCGGTTTGAATCCAACAAGGGTAGCGCTCTTTTCTACAATCTGTTGCCTCTCAGTGGCTGGAAGCGCAGAAAGCAGAATTTATTCGGCTACTAGCCAGCTATAGTCGGACATAATGGATTCGTCATACAGCCACAGAAGCTGAAAATGATGAACTAGCATTGCCGCCCAGAAGCTACACAGTCGCTTGTTCTAGGCCACAGAGGCCAAGCCAAGCATTCATGGGCTTAATCTCTTTCCGGCGAACTCGTAGAATGGGATAAAAGCGGTAGTAGACAGAAACATGGGCCATAAGCTTAATTACGACAATTTTTGCTGGCTTGAGGATAGCCAAGGGAAACAAACCGGCAAGGAAACCATAAGTAAAAAGGAAATAATAGCTACCACGTAAAGTAATAGTTTTTTTCCCGTGAGGTGGCTCGTTAAACTCGCATTCCATCAATCTACTGTGGAATTGTCCGCAAATCCTCAAAATTCGGCCGCTAGCACCCGCATTTCATTTCCCGCTAGCAAGTCCAACGATTGCGGTGGAGGAGGCCCTAGGAGGCGAGAGGATCCTGGCTAGCAGTTATAAACTTAGAATGAACAACATCACTAGCATTGATTCTGAAGCAAGATTCTGATCCAGAAAACTCTATACAATGCAGATCGATAACACAACAGAAGCTCTAGGCGAAATCAGCCAGGCAGCTGATGCCATAGGCGCCGATTTTTGGCCGGTCAACAAGCGCATCCATGACAACCCGGAGCTCGCCTGGCACGAATACATTGCCCATGATACCCTGACTACTTTTATGGAAGCCCAGCCCGGGTGGACTGTTAAACGATCTGTTTATGGCCTGGAGACGGCATGGATTGCAGAATTCGACAGTGGCCGCCCCGGTGCCGTTGTGTCATTCAATGCTGAATATGGTGCGTTGGAATTGTAAGTCAACAGACGTTGGCTAACATTCAATATGCAGACAGCCTACCAGGAATTGGACATGCCTGCGGCCACAACTTGATTGCGACAGCATCGGTTGTTGGCGCCGTTGCCGCGGCTCAGGTTGCAGCGTCGAAGAAGCTTCCTGGTAAAATTGTTCTATATGGAACACCTGCCGAAGAGAGTACGTAGCTACCCAACCATACGATGCAACATCACTAAAGAAGTCAGACGGCGGGGGCAAGATCAAGTTAATCGAGGCGGGCGCGTACACAGACTACAACGTGGACCTGAATCTCATATCGCACCCTAACATCCAGCCAACCGCCGCGCGCATGGGTACGACGGGAATATCAAGCTTCAAAGTAGAATACTTTGGAGTCCCAGCTCATGCTGCCGCGAACCCATGGCTCGGCATCAATGCCCTGGACGCCCTGGTGCAGGGCTACAACAACTTGTCCATGCTCCGCCAACAGACCATGCCGGGTGAGATCATTCAGGGCCACATCACTCACGGCGGTGATGCATCCAATATTATCCACAAGTATGCGGCTGGAATGTTTACGGTGCGTGCCGACTCGAACCATCGACTGGAGATTCTGCGGGAGCAGGTTGAGAAGTGCTTCCTGGCTGGTGCGCTTGCTACGGGGGCGAAGCTGAAAATAAACACTGTCGGCGCCTACAAGAACCATGTTTCCAACGGCCCTATGGCTGACGTGTTCACGCGCTACTACAACAACCTGGGCAAGGACTACGCGATCTCCACCGATGCAGACAAGGATGCGACCAACGGAAAAACGCAGGCGAGCACCGACCAGGGCGACATTTCCTATGCCATGCCGTCCATCAGTCCCATGTATGAGATCGAGGCTGGCGAAGGCGGCCAGGGCCCGCATAATCCAGGCTTCACGGCGTCGGCGGGTACTAAAGTTTCGTATGATCGTGCTTTGCGCGTGGCCAAAGGCCTTGCGGGTGTCGCCGTGGACGCGCTGCGCGATGAACGCTTCCTTGGCGAGATCAAGAGCAGCTGGAAGCAGGATATGGAGAAGTTCAACGGAGGCAGCGCGGCATAAATAAGAGTACAGACTAGTTGAAACTAATTGAGCCATCAAGTTATGATTACCAATTGTTACAAGAAATTAGGCTTCCGGATACTTTGGCTCGCCTTATAGTTACCCACTCCAAAGCTGCTAGCGGAGTGCTGGTTGCGGAGATCCTCAAGTCCGCCCAACCCGATTGCCCGGCACTTTTGAGTTATGCCGTTTAAAATTCCAGTGAAGGCTCGAGAGGGATCCAGAGCTCTCCCCTGTAATGATTTTTACCCGAAACGAGGAATATCGCTCGCTGATTTATATCACGCCGTTGTTTCGATAGACATCTCACCGACAACACTTACACCCGCCGCGCATGCCTAGCGACGAGCGCACCGACGGCTCCGCCGTGGACGACGCCGACAGTCGCGAAACAGAATTTGGACCGCCTCAGCGCAAGCATACGTTGCATAATTACAATTCTTTCCCAAGCTATAATACTGTCCAGCACGAAACGTCCGATGGCTACGAAACGACACAATACACAGCAGCTGGTGGCAAGATCCAGATCCGGGTCCTCGGCCCGGACCTGCTGCGCGGCCTGCTCATGATGCTCATGGCAATGGATCATCTGACAATGGCGCTACGTTCGTGGGAGCATGGACAGGGACGTATTAATGAACAAGATGGCCTCGTGGTCGAGCAGTGGAACCGTCCCGTTGCCTACACTATCCGGTCGCTGACGCATCTCTGTGCGCCCGGCTTCATGCTACTGCTTGGCATGGGTGTCGTGTATCTAGGCAACTCGCGCAAGAAGCAAGGTTGGAGTTCGCTTCGACTGCTTCGCTACTTTGCACTGCGCATGGTGGTGCTGGTTCTCGTCATGCTCGTCCACGGTCTCGTCTTGACGGGCGGCAACGCGTGGTTTCTCAACATTGTTCTGTTTGCCCTGGCTGTAAATTACTTCCTCACCGGCGCCATCTGGCTTGCTGTGTATGAAGCTGAGAACAAGTTGACCCTGGCTCTGACAAGAGTATTCGCGACAGAAGAATCGGGCTGCGACAACGACAGCGATTCCGATGCGGAGCAACCGCTCCTGCTTGCTGGGCGCCCGCAGATGAGCGCTGCCGAGGTAAGGGCTACCAACATCTCACAACGCGTATTACACCTGTCTCTGGTTGTCCTCAGCTTGCTCACCATCTTCTGGAACATATGGTTGTCAGAAAATCACGGCCAATGCGTTGTTGAACAGTCGGAGTCGACGCCCAACCTCGTTTCCACAATGAAGAACAGTTCAGAGGACGCCGATCAACAGCTGGAGAAGTACTGGTGGCTGCACATCTGGCTCTGGCAGGTTGTAGGTCGTGGCGTGATGTCCGGATTCCCCCCTCTGGCTTGGTTATCGTTCGCTGTCATCGGCGTGCTGTACGGCCGGTTGGTGATAGGCTCTTCGCGCGTAAAACACGGTCTGATCAGCCATGTTGGCGTGGGACTTATCTTCACCCTCATATTTGTGCTCACTCGATTGTTGAACTTTGGCAACCTCTCTGGGAATTGCCTTCAAACCCCTGAGAACAAGGCTCATCCAAATCGGAACCAGTACCTAGTGTCAGCGGCGGCCTTCTTCTACACCATCAAATACCCTCCGGATGTGGCCTTTTGGGCATTCACACTAGCCGGAAATTTCTTCCTTCTTGCAGGACTTCGTCAAATTCCGACCAACTTCGCCAAAAAGTGGCTCGCAATCATGCTTGACTTTGGCACAACGGCACTCTTTTTCTATGTGGTACACTTCCCAGTCGTCTTTCTCGTAGGTGGTAATATGTGCGCCCTATTTGGACACCCGACGGATAAGAAAAGCCCGGAAGTTTTGCCGTTCAGCGACAAAGTAATTGATAACGCGTTTGCCTTTTTTGGGATCTGGGGCCTTTGTCTGCTCATCATGTGGCCCTTATGTCGTTGGTATAGCAAGTTCAAATTTGGCAAGCCGTCAGATTCGCTATGGCGAATATTCTAATCTATCACGACTTTATGTTTGCCTTTTCCAATTTATGGACACCTGAACTTAGCCAGAGAATTAGTGTATAAATTGCCTTTGTTCGCTGTGGTAATTCACGTCGCCGTTTTGATGTTTGCCTTAGTACACAACGCATGAGGGTTTGCCATTCATGTCTTTCTTGTTCAGCTTTTCTCTACCTAACGAATGGAATTTATTTCTATCACGCTCTAGTTTTACACCTGCGCCTGATGATGACCATGGAATCCAAAACCGATCGGAAAGTCGGCTTCGGCCCTTCCCACTTCTTCGAACGATTTTGCATCCAAGCACAGCAGATACGATTTCTTGGATACACCGTCCAATACGACACTCAGCAACACACCGTCGTCCTCCTCTGTTGCCCCTGGCCTCTCCACAAAAATCGGTTCACCAGGAGTGTGACCCTTGTCTCCACGCCAGATAAGAGCCTCACGCGTTTGTACGTCTGTCTTGACAAGACCGTCCAAGAACGTGCTGATACCTCGGCTCGTAACGCCATAGACATAGCGGTGAGGCTTGTGCACCATACGAGGGTTGATGATGGGTAAGTCACCAGCATGCGGGGCCGGTATCGAAAGTACCTCCTCGCCAGCCGCAGTTTGGGCTTCTTCCTCAGTCTGCTGTGTGCCGTGTAACGGCAGGCGGAACCGGTATCGCATAAGGCGAACGTGACCTTTTTTGTAGCGTTCTTCAGTGAAGAAGAATTTCTTGGCTGCGTCGTCCTTGTCCGTAACAATATCATAATACAGAATCTTGAGAATATCTGTATTGTCATAACGAACGTATTCAAGAGAGATGTCAGTGCGTTCGTCGTTTTTCTCGTCTTTGATCGTCTCTTCAAACGCATTGACCGAGTGAAAGAAGAAAGACGCAGGAGTAGAAAAGCGGGCAACAACGCCACGGTCTCCTTTGCGATCTACCACAAGCCAGCGACAAGCTGTGCTTTCGTCAAATGGTTTAATGGCACTCAAAACGCTTTGCTCCCAGAGAATCTTAATTCCGTTCCAGCCAAGGTGCGTGGTTGGGATACACAGAACCATGTAGTTTGGCGTCAGGAAGAAGCTGTGAATATAAGCCGGAGCGACACCAGGCTCGGACACGGTAGCAAAAACCTCCGCCTTGCCAGTCGCAGCGCTGACGCGGAAAAAGCGGTAAGTCGCAAACCGGCCAAACTCGAGATTGTAGTTGTACAAATCGCCGTTTTCGGGATCCCGCTGTGCGTGTGCACACGAGAGCGGGCCCTTGAGCTCCGGGTGTAGGCTCGACTGATCGGTATAACCCAGCGGTTCAAGAGTTTGGGGATCGACCTTCTGGAGACCGGCCGTGTCTGTGCTAATGTAAAGATTGTCCAAACCAGGGCGGTGACCGGTTTGATTTGTCGGCTTGCGATGCTCGTCAATGCCGGGGAAGTTTGGCAAAAGCACAACGTTGTTGTTGTATTGATCGCGAGGAGCAAAGACGCCCATGGCTTTCGCAAAAATGCCCATGCATGGATCAGCGCGCTGTCCAAACGAAGGGGTCGCTCGTTTGCCCTTTTCCTTAATGTGCTGTTCCAGTCTCTCGGATTGCCGTCTAGAAGAGTACACGACCGATGTCTGACCGCCTGGTGTGGTGGGAGGGACAATGTCAAACTTGTGGCTGTGAGCAAGCCCATCAAACCAATGATGAATATTGTAAGTGCCATTTGAGTCGGTCTCGACGGAACTTTGGCCAGGTCCCGTGCGGTAGAGAGCACCTGCAGCCCATTCTGGAATGGAGCCTTTCACTTTCAGCGCTATTGGCCCCCGGTGTTCCTCGAGACCTTCAAACTATGAGTGTTTTAGTGAGAGAATTGAAGATGTGTACAGGCAACAATGCTTACACCAGCTTCATTTGGCCACTCTTTCCAGCTTTCTTGGAGTCTGTAATTTTGAAAATCGGCCACATCCTCGCCCTCGTCTGTCGCTCGACGCAATGTGATGCCTGGACCGTTGAGAGCCATATTGAAGCAATAGATTTCAACTTTAGGGAAAGAAAAAAGCTCGAGGTGATAAAACTCGAGTAAATAGAGCTTAATTGAGCCTGCTATGATAGTAGGCGACAAGCGAGAAACAAGCGATGCCGAGGATATTGTCCAAGTAAGACTTGTGGGGATGCACAAAGCCGTTGAATGACACAAAAGAAGCTCGAATGAAGCTTCTATCAGAATTCAGATCCAGAAATTCACACGAGAATATAGCAATAGTATCGTGCAACGCCAAATCAACCCAAAGCGGGATCTGTGGCGTTTAGGCAGGCTCTAATAAGTCGGCAGTGGCTGCCAAGCAGTCAGCGACAGTAGACTGTGGGTTAGCGAGAGGCTTGACAGCTGAGATGGCTGCCAATACTCCAGTGAGATGGAAATAGAAATGGCGAGATGTGTATGGCGGGTAATACAATAGAGACGCAGCTGACAAGGGTTTGGCGAAATGATTGAGGCGTACAGAGGTTGAAGAAGCGAAACAGCCGGATCAAAGGATATATATAATGCTCAGTTATATTTTTGCGAGAGAGAAATCCGCGCGGATAGCAGGGATCCGGAGTTGAGAAAGGAGCCAGCGGTTTGAATGTTGATTGCGCGTCGTTTTGGTTTCTTGCCCTGAGACAAGTAGTAGTTGCAAGCAGTTGACGATCAGCGACGAATGGCGGGCCAGCGTAAGCGAAAGGTCAGCAATAAGCTTTCATAAGCCGTGCGATGGGAGTCTGGGAGTGGCATCCCGCAATGCCACTAAATACGCAAATGGGTACCGTTAGCGTGTTTAAATATGCTGGCGGGGTTCGAGAAGGGCAATACAAAAGGGGATATGGTAATGATACGGCGATGCTGCCGTTGCTGCCGTGTATGTGGGTTGTGGTTAGCCCACTCGCTGCTTCACCATGTTGCATGACATGTCGGGGCACACCAGCTATAGATATTTGATACTGGTGAAGGGCATCGAATTTTCTTCCATTTAGAAAATTTCATGTGCTGCCCTCTGTGGTTCGCCTTTCAGGAGCTGGGGATGTGAGAAGAGAAGGAAGGCGGACCGTCTCGCGGACCTGAGCATGGAGTTATGGATCGCCCAACATAATAATTAATAGGCTAAGCATATTGAAGACATAGAATTTTTTTTTGGTAAATGACATTATATACGAATGCGACAATTTCATATTGCGTCTTCGAGTCTTCGTTCTAAAGTTGGGGTCCGCATGACGCGCAAGCAGGTTCGAACAACGCTAATTGGATGACACACGAGCTACGTCTGCGCTCGCTAAACGTCACCAGAAATGTCCAAGCCTGTCTTAGACTTCACCGCCACTATCTAAAATCTGTGAATGAACTCTGATCTACAGAAAACAAGAGCCGTTTTTACCCATACAATGGCCGATGCTGCCTTTATTGCTGGCAACTGCTCCACTGCATGGCAGCTGAATGAGTGCGTATGCTCACGAATTTTGTTGTGTCGTAGTGGCACTGCATTGATGTTGCGCATAACACAAGCCTGTCAGCAGTTTCAGCCGTGCACGAGTGTGTGATTGTCGTAGGGCAGTGAGATAAGGTGGCCGGGGAAATCTGCAGGGTGCCATCCTCGGAAGTATATCATTGAAACACCGGATCGGACTCTGCCCAATGTCGTGTCCAGGACACATCGACAACGCCCTTGATGACTCTCAGCCCGGAAACACTTTGGAATCGGCCAAGAAATCGTCCACTGCCCGCTTCCTCGAAGCTCGCAGTTCGTCTACGTTGACAATACCTCGTGAGCGCGAGCTGGCGCTTGCATCACGCAAGCTGTCGACCTGCCCAGATACTCGATCCAGTAGGTCGCGCATCCTCTCCAGCTCCCTCTCCACGGCACCGCCATGCGTGACTAAGTTTTCCTGCACCCCCTTGCCAAATTCCGATGTACGTAACGGTTCAATAGACGACTGCAATCTTCGAAGCTGTGCCATACGGAGCTGGACTTGCTGCCGCTCCTTGCTGAGTTCAACCAGGCGAGCGACCGACTGAGAGTAGGACTGGGCACCCGCAGGTTTGGCTGCGGTTTCTTTTTCAGACGGCCAAGATGGCGGCAGCGTCTCGATGGTGGCACCATTAGCTTGTACAAAATAGGGAATCAGTAACGGCAATCAAGACTACTTTTGTGTGAGACTCACTCAAGTCTACCTCCTTCCCAACGCCTCCGTCAACATCATCTATGCCGCCCTCTCGGCGGTCCATCTGCTTAGTGTAGATTGTGCTAATCTGTTCCGCCAAATTTCGGCTAGCCTGAGGCGCATACGCGCGACGGCATTGCTCCTCGATGGTGCGATTGAGCTTGAAGATGGCATCGTCCACCAGCCGATGTGGGATAGGCGTGTCAGACGCGTCGTTTGTCGCGCGCCAGTCTCGCGATGGCGCAATAGGCTGCGAGAGCAGCGTGGTTTGTGCTATAAGAAAAGCCTGTTTTCTCGCAGGTATCGTCGGTGTTGATGTCTCCATTTTGATAGCGCTGACGATGCAGGTTGTGCTGCTGTGAAGATGGCGGTCGCGTGTTTACTGATGAAGCTCCAAGCGCGGGAGGGAGGGGCATTCTCCAGCGCCCTGCAACCACTTATTCTCTGTCCAACTTTCACGACTGCCCGCATTGGTAAAAATTGGACAACAAGATAAACCCGATATGCATTAAAAATTCCTTTTGGACAGACAGAAAATTTCATGGCCACAATGACGATTTCATTTGGGCGCAATACTTCGAACACACTTGGTGTGTCGCCTTGACACTCCATGGGCACCCATCAGTGGCACAATTGTTGGCAGCATTAAACGCTTTGACAGCAACATTCGCCATGAGGACGGCAATGAATTCGAAAATTATTCATTCTGAATGTCGCGTCTCCTATTTAATTTCGCCATCGCTATGGCTACCCTAGCTTGCCGCCTCTCCAATCCTGTCAGCTTATGGTCCATCATCCTGACAAGATATGCACCGGTCATACATAAAGTGCAGCAGCCGTCGCTTCACTCTGCGTGTAGTCTTGCTTGTCTGCCTCATTATTTGTCATTCAAGTTTCATGGCTTGAACACAGACGCGAGGTGCTCATGACCCGCGGGGCTCGCCACATCAAACCCGACCAGTACAACGATCTAATGGCACTCAGTCTGTTAGGAGCGACGCGAAACGAGGCTGACTAAAATCATGCAATAGCAGCACGAGTTGCATAAGTGACATGCCGATAACGATAGAATCATGATGGCCTGCTCAAAGCTGGGCCATTAGAAACTCCGAGTCCCCGAATGGAGAGGAGAAGACACGGCATCGTGGGCAGGCAGAAGAAAAAAAAATGGCGACAGCCCGGTTTTGTCGTTGTGGGAACGAGCAATGCGCCACCCAAGAGCCTCGCCGGCGGCAAGAAAAATCAACACTATAAGGAAATGAGATGCATACAGTTCGCGATACTTCCGAACCATCATGATGAATTTCAAAGAGCACGAAGGCACCTGGTTTAGCTGTGGTAATGCTCACCAACGGATATCAAATCAAGCCCAATTTACATTACCAAAACGGCCGAAT
The DNA here is from genome assembly GCA_027627215.1 of Lecanicillium saksenae. Taxonomy (NCBI): domain Eukaryota; kingdom Fungi; phylum Ascomycota; class Sordariomycetes; order Hypocreales; family Cordycipitaceae; genus Corniculantispora; species Corniculantispora saksenae. Next base: position 23,373 of record JANAKD010000108.1, on the reverse strand, counting down.
TCTGTTCTTGGGGACACCCGTCAGCATGATATCTGAGAGGTAGATATCATGTAAAGCTTGTGAGCTGCGAGCCTTCGGAGTCAGCCAATCGCATGGACGGGGTATACCTGGGGGCATCACGATATACACGCAACGTCTCACCAACAAGCCAGGGACCTATACTCGAAATGGGCAGCCAAACGAGAGGATCCAGTCTCTTTGCAGTAGACATATATCCACAGCCGGCTATCGCCGCTTCTCGCCATGAAAGCCTCGCAGCTCTGCGCTATGTGCGCCTCTTTGATGCTATGGAGAGAGCAGACAAGAGGCGCTGACGAGGCGCCAATAAGATATCGGCAGGTTGCCCTCGCGTACATGAGCTGTCCACTTTGATCCTAGAGCCTGATTTCTCGCCTGCATTAGGAAGCAGGACCGCTGCGCTGCGCGGACTGGTCTGTCCCTGGAACAGCCCTAATCAACGGCGCGAAAGCCCGCGCCGATCAGCCCAGGTTTACATGGTCTCCGTGGGCTTGCATCACTGAAGGATTCATGCAGAGGAATGATGCTACTGTACTCGATTGCGAGGTCAAATAGCAACTTGACTACTGAAAAGAGAAGGTAATGAATAGCCTGGCCACGCGCAGCGCCCAATTCAATTTTCTTTTTAACTCAGCTGCAGCCAGAGTCGTGTCGGGCAAATGCCGAGCAACGCAGACAAAGCAGGCAACGCAGTACATATTACTGCGCCGAATATGACTCCGCTCACCGTAGGCTGACCGAGTTTCACGAGGCGTAATAATAATAGAAACATGGTTCGGGTGTGCCTCGGAAAGCTGCGATGACGTTTTGTTCTCCTGCTATTTGTTGCAACGCATCTTACTGAAGCACATGGCACATGGCACATATGCAACGCAACCCACCCAAGGCGACAGCTGAGCGTCTGCGCGCCGCTGACCACCACAACGCAGATTGCTCAGGCACTGTCGGGATATAGTTGGCCCAATTCGAAATAGTCTTACTCTAGTGCTGGCGACACCCTGCTCACTTGATCTGCTTGCATTGGCCACTTTGGTGTGGTCCACCCTGGCTGAGATCCCTTTTGGGGCCTGCCGGGCTAGGACAAGACAGGCAATACAGTGCTTTCTGCGCCACTTTTGTTCCATTTTGTTCTGTAAGAGCTCAACTCCCAGGCGCACCAGGCTCGTTCGGCAGTGGACTTGTCTGGCTAACTGGGGGACTTGAAACCCAGGGCTGGGAAGTCGCCAGCGCTATTATTCTGGTCCACGCGCCGTTGCTGACAGGGAATATGAGGAAAAGGGGTATGCATCGACTGGCCTTACGAGGGGGATGCGCGCTCAATCTGGCAATGATGGCGAGTTCGACACTTTCTGTTCTCATCTCACCCGCCTGACTCAACCTGGTATTTTGGCGACCCCTGTGCCTGGTTAACAGTCCATGTCGACGATAGTTATCACCTCTGACCAGACTCCATAAATTTCGTACGAGGGGGGAAATATGTGGCCATGCACTTGAGGATAAGGTCGAAAACGTGGGCTAGAATTAGCCGTTATTTGCGATTGGCTTGTGAATGCCCCAGATGTAAGCAGGAGCTAGGTTGACTCTGAGTTGTTTCTGTTTCTAAATAAATGATTCGTGTGGAGGAGCGCGAAGAAACGACGCCACCTCGAAAACCGGACTCAGCTTCGCCCTGTTTCCGACAAGTACCTAGGCTCTTACTGGCTCGCTCTGTTCGCTCTTCTTCGTTTATGATGCACGTCGCAGTCGCAAAAGGCACCCACTGCCGAAAATCAGGCTGTCATAACACGCAGACGCGCACAAACCCAGCCCGCGCCAACATGCAGCGTCCCTGGCGGCGAGCATGCTGCGCGAGGATTGGTTATACAAGGAATGCCCGTTCAAGTTTGTGAACTGCTATTGATATATCCTGTAGAGGAATTCTGCCTCATGGCGTACTTGCTCAGGCGCATTTTAGAACATTCTCCCTCACCTAGAGTCATGCTAATACCACTGCCGAGACAGCTCCACAAGGCGCGGCCTCCCCGTCAGCAAGGTCTAGTCACGGCCTGTTACCACCCTGGGCGCCACCCCCATTTTAGCCTCATCCATATTTACATAGCACGCAAAGCACGGTGGACCTTGCGTTCCGCTATAGCTTCTTTTGAATGAGCCTAGCTTAATCTTGTAGTCCGCAAGGCCGCGCTTCCCTGTATTAAAGGCCCGGGTCATCCTGAGCCCGGATCAGCTCGATCTTCCCCCTTCTCCGATACCAACCTTTGCGTGCTCATCTCGTAGGGCTCTCTCGATCTCTTCCGTTACACCAGCCTTTCGATTCTTTATCCCTCTTCTATTTCCAGTCATTCCTTTCCGTTTTTATCAGTTGACACAATTCACAATGGTACGCATTGCTGCATTTTCACGAGCCAATAGACCAGATGCTAACCGATTGAGTGTAGCATCAAAGCACGATGCGTTTAGTCGGTCTTGCCGCCACCCTATTTGCTGCCACAACCACTGCTGTGCCTGTGGAATGCGGCGCCATCAACGAAATCTGGGGAGAACAAGCAGCCGTCGTCAGCAATTTTCCAGAATGCGAGTCTTACTACGACAACACCAACCTCGAACAGAAGGCCGATATCCCAGACAACCACCCTCTGCTTGAGAGCCTTGCCGTGTGCCGCCGCAACGTAGGCCCTGGCGGATTCAAATGCCCAGGAGGAGCCAAGCGTGATGTCCTTGCCCAAATCGATCCCATCATTGCCTGCCGAAGGGGAATCGAAGATCCTGGGTTCAAGTGCCCAAGTAACGGGCGCCGGGCTGAGAAACTTGTCGTTCGCGAGACACCAGCCGACTTTGGAGGCCCTGAGTGCAAGAAAAACTGCGGCAACTGGAAGGACCGCGGCTCCGATGGTACCGCTCACAAGCGCACTCCTCCTGTTGTTATCGGAAACAAGCCTCCCATTTTCGACCAGGTTGGGGCTCGCAAGCGTACTCCTCCTGTCATTATCGGAAACAAGCCTCCCATTTTCGACCAGGTTGGGGCTCGCAAGCGTACTCCTCCTGTCATTATCGGAAACAAGCCTCCTATTTTCGATGAGGCTGATGCACTGGAGAAGCGCATTAAACTTCCCGGCGGCGTTGGCAACAAACCTCCCATGTTCGACGACATCAGTGTAAGAGCGCCCTGTGACCCAAACTGCAATGACCCTCGACCTGCCTGTGGATGTGGTGGAGTTGGAAACAAGCCTCCCGTTTACACTGGCAGCGTCGATGAGCGCAGCGAGGAGAAGCGTGAGAAAACTGGCAACTGGCCTCCTCACAGAGACTAGTGAGACGACAAATGACAACAGCAACTGAGCTCCCGTGGATCTTCCTGAGATCGCCTATTAGTGAACGAACCCCGCAGTGCCAACAGTAACGGCGCGCTGAACCTCGAGAGCTAGGAAAGCAAACAATGATACAGGACAGCAGAAGAGACCGGGCAAACGTTTGAAAATTTTCACTCAAAGGAAGGGTGTGTATATACGTGCATTTTCATCATCACATGCGACGCAATATTGTTTTTATAATTTTTTTTGCTTGGTTATTATTATTTATTACATGATACAGCTAGACAGCTCTTCTTTTTTCTTTGGTCGGATAGACAAACCTCAATAAAGACCTCAAGACTATACAATTGACACTGCGTATCTTGTCGACGTCGACTTGGCGAATACCTGTAGCAAAGCCGTGTAATACGATTGGCTTAAATTCTGCATGGTGTAGCCTCGTTGCTCGACACTCTAAAGCTGCTTTTGGTCTTTTGCGGCGCTGTCAGGAAAAGGCCAGTCTTAGTGGGTGCTGCCAAATCGAGACGCTGCAAGCCACACTTGACAAAACTGGGGCTACACGACATTGCTGCAATGCAACCAAACCAAGGTAAGGCGAATTTAATGCCGCTCAGGGTACAACAATATATTGATATATACAGCTCATAATATAAACAAAAGAAAATGTCGTAAGCCTCGAAAAGATCCCATCAATCTGATCTATCTGTATCACGCAGGAGACTAAATACCAAACCACCAGTACGACTCAGACACGTGGATGGTAGCCCGTAGAGTCTTGTCAGTGACGGCGCTGCTGTCGCCGATGACGACGTCGTAGTCACCCGATTCGACACACCACTGGTCGCGCTCCTCGTCGAAGTACGCGGCGGCATATTTTTCCAGTTCACTGATGGTGACTGTCTTAGACGCGCCAGCCTCCAGCTCAACCTTAGCGAAACCTCGCAGCTCCTTGATGGGGCGGTTGATACGTGCGGCCTGCTTGGGCTCAATATACATTTGCGCGACGGCGGAACCAACACGGCTGCCAGTGTTGGTGATGGTGATGGTGGCGTTGATCTTTCCGTCGGCGACGCGGACGGACAGGTCGGAGAAGCCAAAGGTGGTGTACGACAGACCGTGGCCAAAGGGAAAGTTTACCTCGCGGTCAGCGAACTCGTAGTAGCGGTAGCCAATGTAGACGTCTTCACCATAGAGTGTGCGACCGGCCTCGGTCCGGAAGTTGAGGAATGCGGGCGTGTCCTGCAGACGTTTGGGAAAGCTAAGAGACAGCTTTCCGGAGGGATTCGAATCGCCGAAAATAATGTCGGCAATGCAGTTACCAGTTTCGTTGCCGCCGTACCAGGCCTGGAGGACAGCCTTGGTCTGTGTAAGCCATGGCATCTCCTCAGGAGTACCGGTTTGCATGACGACAACCGTGTTGGGGTTTGCAGCAGCGACTTCGGCAATGAGCTGGTCAAGGACGCCGGGAAGCTTCATGGACGCGCGGTCGGCGCCCTCAGTCTCCCAGTCGGCGTTGAGGCCGGCGCAGATGATGACTTGGTCATGCTTCTTGGCGAGCTGCACAGACTTCTTGATCTCCTCCTGGTCGTCAATGACCTTGCAGCCACCAACGCGCAGCGAACCATGGCCGGGTACGTAGGCGTCACCTTTGAGGGTATAAGTGGGCGCAGAGCCAAATTCGATGCGGAAGTTGTAGGTCTCGCCCTTCTTCATCTCAACACGGCCACGCTCCTCGCGTGTGGCTGAGCCGAAGAACGCGTCGCCAGCGACTTGATTTGTGGCGTTATCAACAATCAGCTGATCATTGACAAAAGCCTTGGCCGTACCGGAAACAACTACGCCGATCTCGTAGGTGCAGTCTTCGTCAGCGACAAGAGAGCCCTCCATATCTGCGTACCAAACATCGTTGACATTGGGGTTGCTATAATCGACCAAATGCATCTCGGTCTTGGTGAACTGGAGCTCGTCGATGACCTTGCGACCAGCAGTACCAGGAACCTCGTTGAAGACTCTCCAGCGCATGCCCTGCTTGCCGTTGGGATCGGTGAGCTGATTTCCAAGGATGGGCAGGAAGCGATGGGTGTATGCGCCGACTGTGTACTTCGGCTGGCTTCCGAGCTTCTCGCTGATGCCGTCGTACGGGGTAACAGCATAGTACGCGCGGAGAGCAGCAGAGCCACCGCCGTGGTAGGTGGCCTCCTTAGCGTTGGGTCCCAACACAAGAGTCTTCTTCTCTTTGGTGAAAGGAAGTATATTATCATCGTTTTTTAGCAAGACAATGCTCTCATTACCGATCTTTCGAAGTAGGGCGGCCGTTTCAGGAGTGTCACGCGTGTTTTCGGGGCCGTTCTCCTCGATCGGGAGGGCAGAAGCCTTCTTGACCAGCTTGAGCACAGCGCGCACGCGATCGTCGATGTGGTGAATAAAAGGCTTGCCGGTGGAAGCATTAAACTGGAGAGCCTCGCCACGGAAGCGGGAAGGGCCGGGCATTTCCAGATCGAGACCGGCCTTGACGGCGTCGTTTGTGCTGTAAGTGCCATACCAGTCACTCATAATGAGACCATCCCAGCCCCATTCCTTTCGCAGCATGCCGTCTAGATACTTGGGGTTCTCGCTGCAGAAGGTGCCGTTGATGCCGTTATAAGCCGTCATGAAGGCGCCGGGGTGCGCGTCACGAACGGCAAGCTGGAAGGGCATTGCGTAGATTTCACGCAGAGCGCGCTCGGTGACTATGCTCTGAACACCCATGCGCTTGTCTTCTTGGTCATTACATAGGAAGTGTTTGATCGTAGCAACGACACCAGTGCTCTGGATACCACGGACAAGCGCCGCGGCGCCAAGACCGCTCAAGAATGGATCCTCGCCTATTGACTCGAAGCCGCGACCTCCAAGGGGGGNATCGCTGCATATTTATCGTGGGACCGAGAATTAGGTGTGCGCTCTTGGCGATGGCCTCGTCGCCCATGGTCTTGCCGGCCTCCTCCAGGAGCTCTTGGTTGAATGTAGACCCCAGAGCCGTACCGCAGGGGAAGCAGGCAGCAGGAACGCCGTTGAAAAACTTCGTTCCGCGGACACCGTTGGGGCCGTCAGACATGCGAATGGAGGGGATTCCATGCTTGGGCATCGCCTTGGTGTGCCAAAAGTCGATGCCTAAGTTTATTAGCAACGCGCCCAGTAATCAGGGGCGCAATTGACATACCGGAGAGAAGCTCAACCTTTTCGGTTATAGTGAGCTTCTTGAGCACCTCGTCAACGTTGAGGTCGGCCATGGTGGGCAGTCGCGCAACTCTGCTGCGGTAGATCGTGGGCGCGTTGGCGACCTGCTAAGCTTGTGGACAGGGAAAAGATGTGCGCAAAGGCAGGCTGCAACGGAGTCAGAGGTACCACAACTTACTTTGCCGACAACAGCGTAGATAATACAGAGAAAGGAAGAACAAATAGCTCGATGCGCGGAGTCGGTAAGCTTAAGTAGGGTCACTCGTATCGCGGGGCTGGATCAGCTAATGACAGCAAGGGGAGAAGCGGGATTCCCATTTTCTGGAGCATGACCAATGATCTAACCACTCGAAACAAAGTACTGCATGCAGGGCCAACGCCCAATGGAACATTGGAGCGGAGAAGCGCCGAGCCTGGGGCGGGCAAAGAAATGCAAGAAAACTGTAAGGGCCAAGCAGCTCTTTCCAGGGCTCTTTTTGGGGCTATTTGAAGATGGAACTACCCCACTGATGCTACTGTTCATTGTCTTGTAGAATGGCAGAATGGCGGGGATGCGCGGCCAGTCTGCCCAGCGGAAAGTCGGCCGCAGCAAAGAATAAACGGGTCGCCACCACTCACGAGCCAATCAACGTCAACCCGGTCGCATATTCGGGACGATATTCCGCTGACGGCTGCGGGGAGGCTCCCAGCGTCCAACGCCAATACGTGGCCGATACTCCCCGGTTGCGGCCCTCGGGATGCCTGATCAGGATGTCAAGTGCTCGCGCTTAGCATGTCAGACGTAAAAAATGGCCGGTCGAGAGGCTACCTCACCAAATATATTCACCGAGGCGGCGGTGCTTCTGTGATGGTACCGGGTAACGATCGCCACACCAAGCTGCGTTGACCGACTCAACAATACGCAGTGTCGCAGGATTGCAGCGATAGACACCCTCGGCGGGTAAGATGCCCGGGAACCCAGATCTTCTGTATCGGAGAGCGTCACATCCTTCCCTGTAACGGTTTCTCATCAACCTCAGCGGCTCGCGGGCCGAGATACCGCTGGCGTCGTTCGCCCTCCTTCAACTACACACGCCGCGTTCTGAGCAGAAGTAATTGGATACCAGCGAGTGGCAGATTAATCTTTGAAGAGCAACATTAATCGGACACGTAAAGAAAGAGCAGCCATACCGTCGGAAGGTGTTGTAGGCTAGAGCCAACAAGGCGAACTTTTCGTTTTGCACAATCAGATATTAATTCTCTTTCCGTAATTAGAAAGCAACGTTTATCCGTCTTCGACGTTCCCACAAATCCTGATTGTTTTCGAGCACACATGCCGTAGAATCACACATGTCGCCACCACCTCAACAACAGCCTTTCTAGAGGTGACTTATAATAGAAAAAGAAACCTCTCGCCATCTGGTATCTCCCCCTCACAATCGATCTCGACCACCAATCTTGTAGTTCCGTGAACAAGCCTCAGCACTGCAAACCATTTCCCCAGTACCCTGTGGCCGGGGGAAACCAATTTATCGACTGTCAGTGACATGCACCAAACGCTCCGACTTCTTCGCGACGGCATTATGCCAATTCTATATTCTGGGTTTCCTGGAAAAGCAAGACTGAAATACTGTAACTTGGGCATGTATGCGGCGGCCCGGGCTGCAGAAATCGGCCATTCATTGTAGATCTCCTTGTAAAGTTGGGAGCTGAAAGAAAGGGTGTCAGTGGCAGTCTCCTGTCCAAGTGGCGAGGTTGGGTCCAGATTGAACCACATAGTTTGTATCTCGCTCCATTGACCAATCCATAAAGCAGGAGGCTCATGTTGGCTGCAACTTTCGATAGACAGTATGCCTTGATCTAGACTTGTCGCATCAGAAAAGCTTTTCATTGATGGGAGAATAGAAAGTTGATATAGAGCGTTCGATAGACAATCGCTTGCGGCCTTCACAGTTGGCGAAGCTGCGCTCGAGGTCCTTGTCAGTATCGCCTCTTCCTCAACACTCAAAAGGAAATCAGAAAGAGGCTGGCTCAAGGTAAGAAGCGAAGATGCAAGCGCTGAACATCATTAGTCTTTTAGAGTGGTATAGCTGTACACAGCCACCCACCCCTTCTCTGAAGTGTATCTTCTGCTCGATGTCTCCTGAAAGGTCGGTGAGTGTGAAATGGAACCAGTTAATCGCGGCCTCCTACTGGCAAGTAGGCATATGATGTTAGGACGCAGATGTATGGGCTGTAAATGACGAAGCGTTACTGAAAATTCGGAATTGTGGTAGTTTGGGCAGTTTGCTGGTGTATTTCGTGCTCTCAGTCAGCCATACGCTTTGAAGGGCATACTCACCACCATCAATAACACATCTGTCACACGAAGGCTTAGTCCATTCAAAGCCTATGCGTAAAAAAATTGAATTCTTGTCCTGAGGTAGCCGCGACAAGAGCTGAAATACGCTATGGATCAGGCGTGTGAAAATTCTGCGGCATGCCGTCAGGCTGGCATGTTCATGCTCGTGGAAATGCCCCCAATCGAGTGCAACTTGTGCGATAGCCCGTAGTTGCCTTGAATTCAATATGTCGTGTATCGACTCGATGCGGTCTTCTGTGAGCTCGATGCTTCTCAAAGTGCGTTTTTCGATGGTCTCCTGCCACTGCATGGACACATATGCATACTCAGACAGTGATAGTAAATCTTCAGGGGCTTTAAACAGAGTGTGAAAAGGCCTTTTGATAGGTATCATGTCAACTATTAAGCTTAGCAGCTCAGCTGGTAATTTCTACATCGTGGGCGGCACAGTATCGAAACGAAAACAACAATGTACGAGGTTCTATAGAAGTGCGTTTGTACTGAGTAAACAAGGCGAATAATTGTTGCAAAACGCTGACGGGCCGTCACAGCTGCCAGCTGACATCTAGGTTGCCGTAATCAGGTCAGGGACTTGAGCCGCCAACATGATACAAATCATGTATACTCGAATTTTACATTACGTGTTTGAAATGATCGAGGATTCGGCTTGATTTGCGAAAACCAGTGGTTCGTCGCCGACAATTATTGTTGTGGTCGGATTCGTGATCGAGGCGGGCCGATGGACACTTCGTTGAGTGAGTCACTCCATCAGTCGCTCCAGCAGTCACGTCAGCCGCAATCGGGGCATTCATCCCACCAAAATTCAGTATTTGAGCATCAATCTGTCGAAAAGTTTATTATAAGCATATTGAATCTGAAATAAGAACATTACCGTATTAAAATGGTCATCGTTATTCGCAGAGCAACTGTAAACGACGCCGCCGACATTGCGCGCATCCACGTCCAGTCATGGCAAGAGACGTACCGTGGCATGATGCCCCAGTCATTTCTTGATGCGCTCGACATCGGCCAACGAACAAAGAATTGGACAGCCGAACTTCAAAACCCCAATTCCGTCCCGTCATTCGTGGCCCTCGTCGACGGGCAGATGTACGGTATCGCCGGCGGCGGGGCGCAACGGCCACCACGCGACGGCGACGTCAACGCAGCCGCCGTCGGGCACTACGACTCAGAGATATACCGTCTCTACGTGCTCAATGAAGCCAAAGGGAAAGGACTTGGCCGAAAACTCATGCGCGCCATGGCAGACTCGCTCACAGCCAACGGCATGACGCGGCCGATGCTCTGGGTCGCGGCCGCGAACCCTACACGCGCATTCTACGAGCATCTCGGCGGCAAGGAGTTTGCACGCAAGACCGAGGTCGTTGGCGGTGCCGAATTGGAAGAAATTGGATATGGCTGGGAGGACATGTCTGCAATATGATGCACGTGCAGATTAGATCTCGCTGATATAGACAGGCTTCTGGCATATAGACCATAAACACGAAACACGACAATACGATTATGGAAATGCACTCGAGCCTAATACTTGAATGAATTGGAAGCCAAGTGCCGTTGCAATTTTCCACGGAATATACTGCGTACCTCGGTACTTGCGCAGTTGACCTGTATGCCCCTCCCTAGTGAGGCTCTAGTGATGCCTTCAATGCGGATGATTTTGGCTGCGCCATGGCGAATACGCACTGCCGTATGAGAATACGTAATTTCAGCATGCAGAGGCTGGATATTACTCTGTGATGACCCTCAAGCAGCTTGTGGCAGCTTGTGGCAACTTGTGGATACTGCAGTGGGCAAGAAACAACGAAAGTGGCGTGATGTCTGCTTCGACGGCGGCGCTAAAACACGTACAGAAGTAATCAGAACAACCCCAGGATATCAAATGAGACGCTTTGAATGTAAATCATGTATATTGACTACGGCAAGCTTCATGGCGGGGAGAAGTAAATAGCTGCCGATGCGGCAGCGAACGCATTGGAACTGCCCGGCTGTGTGATCTACGGCGCTGCAAATATGTAGGTTTCGTTTGGTTTAACCCAATCACTGACGTTTGTTTAATATAAAGTCGTCTGCATCCGCTCTCAGAACGACGATCCCGATATCGCAGCCCTTACAGGATCCTTGGTGCAAACTGACTGAAGCGCCCACATCCCTGTCATTGTGGCTTGTTGCCTTCTGCGGAGTTGGTCGACATCATCGCCTTGAAACGCGGCAGTTTGTTTATGCCATTCCTGGTGACAAATTACATGTAGTCCGGCAAGCCTCTTTTGGTAACCGTGATACTGCGCACCCTCAGGTCGGGTGACTAGATCCTAAACGTGGCGCGGGCAGTGGGTGTCTTGGGGTGTGCAATCATGAAATCGTGGAATTGATGTCCAGATGAGGCAAAAATGAGGCGCAAGTTTGAAGATCGAAAGGACAAACGGGACATTTCTGATCGACGAGTTGGCCCAAACCCTTTCTATGTCTTGAGGGATACATGTTGCGGGCTCAAACAGGCGCCTACACTTGCACGGCAGTGCAACATGAGAAGAAAAGCAGATACAAAACGTCCCTCAATCAATATCAAACTGAAACGGCCCTATTTCATGGCAGAGGTCCAATATCGTCGGGCGTCGGGCGTGATGGCACGCCATGGCATATTTTCAACACGCCAATTTAGAAACTCCCCAACGGGCTCGAACGCGATCATGTATACGTTTTGCCACATCAGGTATTCTCATGTACTGTCACAGCCAACAGCGCCCCGGACTTGCTCCATACATTACCGCGACTCAGTCGCGATGGATATTCACGCTCAGCGACTGGGTTCCGGCATCGTCTGCTCATGTATGCTCCGCCTTCGCGTGGGACCTCCAGAACAATCACATCACGCCACGACACTGTGCAGCACAGGGGAGGGAACAAGAAAGTCCACAGGGCCTCCGCCAGTGCGATCGAAATCGTATAGTCGAAAAAGAGGAGTCCGTGAGGATATTGACAAGAGTCATGACAAGCGGGAGATGGGCGCGCCGCGGCGAGATGAGATCGGCTGCAGCCTGCAGCTGAAGACATCTTCTGCATATTCTACGAGAGCTAAAAGTGCACCGTTCGCGTTTTCTTTCGGCATAGTTTACCTTGTGTTCGAATACCAAACGGCAAGATGGTTGAGGTTGGTCGCGTGCGCAGGTCCTCGGTGTTCACGGTGCGTCTTATTCTTGACCGAGGAGCCGATGTCCCGGCAGGCAGACCAGACGAATAGGCAACCCTCTGGTACAACCGTCCACAAAATCGCCCCGGTACCCCACGGCAAAGAAGCACCAAATAGTTTTCAAGTATAATAGGATGTCAAAAGGCAGCTGAGCCGCGGACTTAATCTGGCACTCAAGAAGAGCCGGCGAAAGCACCGTAACGGTAAAAAGGCATTTGCCGTCACAACAAACTCCTGGTACTTGGACCTCTTACTTCTGTCTTGTCCCGTCGCCACTTCCATCCGACGGCTCTTCTAGAGAAACGAACGAGCCAACTGAAGGATGAAATTAATCCAAAACAGCATTAGTTTAGCACACACACCATAATCCTCTTTCCCCCTTCTTCTGCCACGGGTTTCTCCCAAAAGTTCATCTCCCGCGTGCCCCTGCTGGGCTGCGCACAAAAATGGTTGATGCGTCCCCGGGGCGGCCGTCTTGTTTGGCCTTGGCGCGATCTGCCCTGCCACGTGGAATGCACCAGTGTAAAAAATGAAAGAAGGTAGGCGGAGGGAGCAGGGGGTGAGTGGAAGTGCAGGGGGGCAGAAGGACCCATGTCTTGGTGGCTGAAATGGAAGACTTTTCGAACATTCTAAAACCTTGACAAGTGTCTAAGTACCTGTCTAAAAGCGGGGCGATCCACCACTGGCTGGCTTATGCACACCCCAGCCCCACCATTTACCTATTTCTCATCGTGGTACTTACGGCAAGTACCACGGGACATCTGCCATGTACCTTTTTCCCTCGCCTTTTCGCCTGGTCGGTGTTCTTCATGCCGCCAGCGGCAGTGGTCTCTCTTTAGTGTAGGTGGCCGCGCGATTTCACAAGCTCACACCAAATTTTACACAGACCTCGCTCTCTCGCTCCTGTACGCCGGAATATTGTGGACTGGCTCTACCACGTCGGAATCACCCAGAAGAAAATAAATCATCCTTTTTTTTTTTTTTTTNTTTTTTTTACAGTGGTTGCATCAGAGGGTTCCTGTCGAACTACCGGTGATAAGGTCGGTGTTATGGTACCCGCTGCTCCGTCGGTCCAGTTTATGCTGGTGGGTGCTTTTCTTCTTCGCCATTTCGACTATCAAGATTGTGCCTGGGCACAGGGGATAGCGAGGAAAACTCCCGCTTCCCATGCTGTCTGCGGCGCGCAGATTGGATCGCAAAAGGGCCGTTGACAATGGGGCGGCGACCCAGCCTGTTCCTTTCAATCACCGCATCAAAAGCCGAACTGGCAAAGAGGGTAGTTCCAAATAGCGAGAAGGAAAAAAAATCTCGTACGCTCATCTGATCCGGTGTAACAACGCCACCAGTTGCCGTATACAATCTATTGCGGCCTCTCGTCTCTGCATGGGCGTGAGCAAGGATGAACCACCGAAAACAACAAGCCACCTGCTGGATCTCACGCCACTAGTATTGCTGCAATATTGACAAGGCTGAAGCGTACGACTGGGGCTCTCTGAAATTGAGCCATGTAAATCATCACAAATAAAAGACCTGCCGGTGGCTGGCTGGGCGGCGACGCCCTGCTCAGGTTTCCAAATTTCCAAATCATCTGCAGCCACGATTGCTCAAGCATAACCAAGGCCTCGCATGCGCGCCCAAACGGCAACAAGAGTCAATGCATCTGGAACGAACTCTTTCTCCACGCTCGCCAGGCGTCTCAACATGAAACGAACAAAATCACCACAAATAGTAAAATTGCCCAAGCTAAACCTCTAGTTCGAGGGGAGGTGGCTTGCAATCCTGCAAGAAAACAACACCTCCATTAGCCGCGCAAAGCGTTGTTTTGAGCCCCAGCTCTGAATCCGCGCTGGGCCAACCTGGCAACGAGCATCAGAGGCTAGACAACCACCACTACGAACAGCAGATGAGCGGAGGTCACCGCTCCCCTTGCTAATAGCAAGAGGCATTTTATCTTTCCTTGTTAGTGCCATCGCGATAATACGAAGGCTTTCCTAGGCACGATGGCCTTGTTCGGATTGCGTAGGGCACACGGGTTATCCCACATGCACGCCCCAGCGGTGCTCGGTGCTCTTCACACCCGCTACTAGGTCCCCTGGTGCGCCATCGTTTTCTTGCCTCCCTCTTTTTGTCTTGCTGTCAGGTCTCTGCCTTCGGCAAGATTGGGTAGCACTGTCGGCAGTCGCTCATCATGTGAATGTACAGCTATTCCGCATCCTCTTTGCCAATCTCGTTCCGTTTCGAATTCTGTTGGTGTGCCCGTCCGTTTTCCCCGAGCACGCCATACGTTCTAGCTCGCTTCTGGTGTGACACCGTCAGACCGTTAGACCACTACTAGTCCACCCACACCGCCCACCTCCAGAACTGGTGGCCGTCCACACCCACCTACAGCATTCCGTCTCCCTTGCCTTTTACATCTGATATGTACTGTCATGAGTGTGCAGCCAAACGTCAATTCACGTCCGTGTGTACACTATCAAAGGGGGCGTGTTTCCTTCTCGAATTCCGCCATTAAACATGGCGAAAACGTTAGCGGCCGACCATTGCAATTGCGCATCTCCCACCGCTGAATGCGGAAGGAGTAGCGAGGTGCGAAGTGCGGTCTGCCATGCAACCATATCTCTGGATATGCATGTTGCGTTTTTCTTCAATACTCGGTTGCGTGAAGAGGCGTTTTTTNGTCTTGGTGGATATCCTCGTCTTCGCCCAGTATAAGCGGTGGTCCAACCCAGCACGCGGACTATACGCGGCCCGTCGCAAGCTCATGCTGTGGCTGCACAGCACGAACCCAACCAGGCGCATCGCAAGCCTCGTTTGCTCTTCCGTAGCAGCCGACCGCAATAACATGTTGCACAAAATAACAAAGTGGCATTCCTATGGAACGCCTGCATCACAGTTCATTTACACGCAGAAACTCGCAAGCCCTCGAGACCACCCCCCAACTTTGCATGAGACAGTTCCATCATTGTACCAGTAGCGTAGCGCTGTACCAGCGGCAGCCTCAGAGGGCAGATGGATGTGCAGGGGGCCATTACCCCCCTGTAGACGCCATTTCCTTCCATGCAGTTTTCTAGAACAAAGTTCAATCTCGCAGCCCCAAGGACGGGCAAGCACAGTGCGCTGCATTAGTGGGAAAGAACATCTCCGCCGTTGGGCATTTCCTGGCATGGGCCCGAGAGGTGGCATTAAACAAGGCTAGGGCCACGGCTCTGTCGTTGATGATGATGCTCCTCTGACCGCATTGAATTTCGTAACTGGGACGTGTTAGGTCAATATTTGAGATTTTCAGTCCGCCACACACCCTCTCTGTCTCTCCAATCTCCTCTTGGGTCGACCACTCGAAAGTTCCCAATGGTGGTGGTGTGCTTGACTGCCTCCCCCCAGGCCAGTTTCTCCAGACCCCCACACACACCACTCCATTGCTTCCAGAAGGCTGGACCCTTGTTCCCTGCACAACTGGAATCAACGTCGGCGTTTGGCCTCCGTACTCGCCCAGTCTGATGCACCGTTACTAAGAGCAAAAAGCGGAAAGGGAGGAGATGGCCCTTGTTGGCCGACGAGAAGCGGGATGGGCTGAAGCAGCAATGCAAGGTTACCAGGAGGAAAGCAATGCAAGCAGACTAATGCCAGTGCGCTGACAAGGACGGCAGATACTACGAAACAGCACTGTTATTGGATTGACACACAACAAACAGTCATTCCAGCCCGACTTTGTCTTGCGTCTGCTGCTCACCAATGCTGCTCCTTTACTTACCGGAAAGGGATAAAATTGTCAGAACTATGTCTTTCGGTATTCTCCTGGCCCATGCCGGATCCCTGCCCTGACGGTGTGGTGGGAGAGATGAGTCTTCTTGGGCATCGAAACCAGAGACAACCATGCGACCCCGACTAGCATGTGTAATGACGTAGAAAGTTATCTAAATTCGGTCAGCTGGGCAGCGATCCTCGCGTCTGTCTATCTGTTCACCGCGATACTGCAGGTTGGAAAGGGAACGAGAAAACTCTTCCCCTTATTAGCGCATAACGCATCTGCATATCCTGTCGTCGGACAAGGGGAAGGCAAAGCGCACCGCCACAAGGCACGAATACGGTCAAGGTATGCACCGCGCCACAGGGGATGTACCGGGTCGGTAAGTACAGACAGCTGGCCATGGGGGGAGCCCGCGGAGAGCACTGGCGCAAAGTGCCTTGACCCCTTTGGGGGCTGCTCACGCACGCCCTGTAAGCACCTAGTCTCTGCCCTGTAACCCTCTCGTCTACTGGCCACTGCGACAGGAGCAGCTGCCCGGCTACCGCGCGAACGACATCCGGGCTTTGCCAGTTATTCTCGCAACCCCCTATTTCGCTCGCCAGCCCCGCCTGTTGTCTTGTGGTGTGGCCGTTGCGCTGTGCCGGCTGGCAAGCCACAGCCCAGTTTCCAACCACCCACATCCCACGCTCTCTATTGCCGAAGCTCGGCGAGGGTGAAGCGGCGAGACATGTTGTTTTTTTGGGCTGCCTGTCGGCATTGCCTCTTCCGAACGGGGATTTCGGTCACGAACGCCCTGTTTTGCCAGAGGTGTCCTGGCTGCATAAATTGCAAATCCATCGTGGTGAAGCTGAGACGCACGTATCGCCTCAATGTCAATGGAATTTGCTGAGAAGCTGTCATCCGCCAACAACAGGACCCATTTCGCTTGTCTTGGGTGGTCTTGGCTCCGTCTAGGCTCATTTTACAAGCTCTTTTTCTTCTCTCCAAGTCATGCTCACGAAGTGTCAGAGACGGAGAGAAAAACTGCTTGGTAAGTGGGGATCTGCAATGCAGACGCCAGGGCGGAGCTTCCAGATTTGCTTCTAGATTGCGCAGATGTGGAGGGACAAGACGACGACAAGGAAGGATGAGCAGGATAGTGGATTTGGACAAGCAGACGAGTATCCATTTCACCGTTACGGGGCGGAGTCGCTACAGCGCACCCTTTTTAGGCTTGTTGAAATTGCGGCTTCGTTGGCGAGAGCAGCCTTGGGTCGCATCGTCATTGGACGCCGTTGGGATCGTTGTAATTGACAGCATTCTTCGGGGGCGGTGACCGAGCATTGACCAATTTGACACACACCAGCTGAAAATACGACACAACAGTCTCGCAGCGTTGCCGAGGGCAGATTGTCAGAGGTGTATGCCTCATCACGAGAGCCGGGTGCAGGAGCCAAAAAACGGCGCGTACTAAGACAGGGCACCAGGCGCGCCATGTAACGGTTTCTAACACACGGTACGAGTAAGTGGTCAAGCGGTCGACCAAGGCTGCGAGGCTAGCAGTTGTAGTAATACGCGTCTTGCGTATGTGTCTTGTTCTTGTTTTTACCGCTTCTCCGCACTCTTAAAATGGTTTGGCAGCTTACGTGCAATTTGATGTTGCGAATCTTGCCCGGTTGTAGGATAGCTGGCGTGCGCATCGGCCTGTCGGGGCTTGACCGACGTCCCATTTATGGCTGTGCAGGCAATACTTTTTTTTTTGCAGCCAGTGGCTGTTGTCGATTCCCCCCCNTTCTAGCGTTTTTGGCCGCCGTACGAGGAAGGATGGCGCGTGCACTGGGCAGGGCTCGTGGCTTCTTTTCAGCTAGAGAAACAGGCTGTGTAAGCGGCGTTGTATCCGTGCCGAGCGAGGTTCGCGCAGAGATGCCCTCGCCGAAGCTTCACGATAGTCTGTTACAATACGCCAGCCGGCACCTGCGGGTTTGCTTTGGGAGAACGGGGTGAAGAAAGAAAAGACTAGCTGGAAAGAAGATCACTTTTCAGCGAAAATCCGTTACACCAGTTGTGCTGCGACGGCCCAGGTACAATTGATCATCACTTTGACGGACAGGCTGAAAAGCCTCGCGCCGTTGTGGGCAAGCCGACTCGAGGCGAAAGGAGGCAGTCGTAAGCCTCGCCCAGCTCAGCTCATCGCCTGACCGGCGGACCACCAAACGACCATGTCGAAATGCTGTGGCGGACGGCTGTAAGATTATCCCGCGTAGTGGTCTCTGCGCAGGGCGATTTTAGCGTTGGGTCTGTTCTCAATTGCTCCTCCTCTTTTCTTGTTTCTCTGTGCCGTAGTTCGAAGTTGTTTCCACCTGGTATAAGTCGCCTTCCTATTTACGCGTAGCGTAGGTGGTATGATGGGGTGTGTGGTGTGGGCGCCGAACCAATGTTGGCCGTTGCGCGCGCGGATGTACTGCTTCTGTGGCGAGCATGTATTTTGTGGTATCTTTTTGTAATTGCAGTGCTTTGAGAGGCTGAGCATTGTTGCGGCTGATTCCAAGGCGAGATATGCTGAGATCATTCGAAGGCGAAACGGCAGACGAGACAGTCCCTCACACGTTACATTGTATTTGCGAATCATGACTTGCCGGCGGTCTTTGCCTAACAACCGAGAACAATAACCGTCTCTGGGCCAATTTTACAACTGCTTTTATGAAGTGGCAAATACCTCCAATGATTCTTTCCGCGATTTGGTAGAACGCCGAGCCCAGCCGTGTCCAAGTTGCGGCAGAGCCACCAACCGTCTCTGGACTGTGGCGCATCGTCGCAACCTCGCTGGCGTCAAGCTACTCACTAACTAGTGCGGTATTGCGTGCTCCAGCGATGGAAATTTCCGTTACACGCCCCCTTTGGACCAATGGGACAGACTGAAGAAGAGGCAGACCAAAAAAATATTCTGATCCACTCCAGCAGGTACTAAATGAGGCGGAAAGAGACAATTGCTAGTTGTTCAAGTAGAAAAGGAGGGAAAAGCCTGGCGCCTCTTGGGGGGACGTGGTGATGGTCGTAGTGCGAGACGCGCAAGCAACGGCTGACCAATTGCGAGGAGAACACCGCTGAACCGATACCAGACTCGTGAGTGAGGTACTAAAATACAAGGTAACTCTTTGTTGCTCAGTAGGAGGTGCCAAATCGGTGGGCGAATGAGAGCAAGGCTCGCGACCGTTTGACGCCACAGTCGTCCACCACCTGATCCAGCCCAAACTCTGTCGTGACAGCCCGGTTCCGCAAACTTAATGCCACGTAAAGGCCCAGAAAAGGTAGAATAGCGAAAATGCAATCTTCTCATGTGAACATCAAACCCCAAGAAGGGGCTAGAGGGTGACGACGATGCGGGGTTCCACAGCGGATAACCCGGCTCTCTGGCTACATTCCAGCAGATTCAACCGCCGTCGAGCCTCGGTCCTGGTGAGCCTGATGAGGGGGTTGCGAGAAAGTGGTGAGGGGAAGAAATAGGCCACAGTTTTAACGGTTCCTGTACCGCCGCCACGGCTACTGTTGTTGGGATCAAGCATGATGCTTGAACAAGTTTAGTCAGGGTGTGATGGTGGTGGTGGTGGTGGTGGTGGTGTCCCGAGACGCAGCACCACATGGATGTGTGCATTTGCAGTCCACGCCCATCTTGCCCAGCTTGACAGTGACAGGCAGGGAACTGAAGTGAGGGGCGTCTTGGCAAGAGTGCCCTACTCTACGCGGCAATTAGGACGGGCCAGACCCCAGCCCCAAGGTTTGAAACTCGCACATAGAACGCGAGAAAAGCCCACAGCGGCTGGAGGACGTGGGCTTGTTGATGCTGATGATGCTGGGTGCTGCTATTTCTGGCAAGAAACAAGTAAATAAAAGGGGACCAGGGGTGGTGAAACACGGCCGCCCATCCAGGGGGGAGGAGGTCACGCCCAGAGCGACGAACACCCATCCATCTCTTTTTCTCAGGTTCGTGCCGAGTGAGATTTGGGGAGCGAGCAGCTGCGCAATCTACAAGACCAGCAAATTACTCCAAGACATGCGTTGGGTTTGGTGGGTTCCGCCTGAGGTTCCAGCGAGGCCTTCTAGAAGGCGTAAGCCGCAACGGCTCAGACAAGTGTGGGTGTGGGTGGGAAACGCGCTCCCCAACTTTGTTCATTAATAAAAGAGAAAGAGAAAAAAGTAGGACCGCTGCGCTAGAAGGATTTTCAGCCATCCGATTGATTAAACTCCCACTCTTCTTCGTGATGATTTACACCGCCCGCAGATTTCAAGGTCCCTGGTCGGTTTTCTTGTTTCCTTCCTGCAGCCATCTTCGATCCATTAGCCGTGCAATAGCCGACCCATGAGATGGGCGCTCGGCGGCGGGTCTTGCCATTTTGAGTACAACGTATGAATGATGCATGCATGATCATCTATGCGATTAAACGACGATGGAGAGCCAAGAAGAAGAAAAAAAAAGAGACGGGAGAGGTGATTCTCTGTCTTTCTCTTGTGGCTGGAAACCTGGGTCTGGTTCTTCTCCATCGATGCAACCAGGACCCAAAAGGTTGACGCCACCATACTACTACCACCAGGTTCGCATCCCACCCAGTCATAAAGACGAAGACCCAACAGCTGAACGAGTGCGCTCCGCCATTGCAACAACTGGAAAAGAAGGACTGTGACTTGCCCAATAGCCCCAAGCAGCCCCAAGCTAGGACGGATGGCTAGTGAGAAGAAGGAAAAAACGGGCCTTCGTTTCCGACTGGCTGGTTGCGCAAGATTGTAGAGTGGTATCGCACCGCCATCAGGAAATCGTCGGCAGTCCGTCTCGGATAGCGCAATACACAGACAAACGTTGCAAAAGGAAGAGAGAGAAAAAAGGAACCCTGGCACACAGCAATCGGGTTCCTCTTTAGATTTGGTCCGATTTACTTTATGATTTAGTTCGATGCGAAGGGGACCTCTTCCTCCTTCTTTGCTTCTTTTCTTTTCTTCCCACTCCATATGCAAGTCATTTTGCTAACCCCCCGCAGTGCTAAGCTGCAAGCTCTCTAATGGTTTACCCGTCCCAGCGGGTTCCAATATGGATCTACCACAGTGACATATTCCAGTAGTCGCAATCGCTTCGCTCTCTGTTTTGCTACCGCCAACTAGACCCGAATCTCTGATTCCTCATCGTACATCAACAGCCTAGTCAGCTTCCTGGTATGCACATCTCTGGACCGACCCAGATCCCCCTCCGTGATACGCATGCGCGCGCGGCCCGCAAGCCACAACATTGCATCTTTTCCTGGCCTCTCGTCCACTTTCTTCCATGGTTAGCCCCTGTCGACGTGCCGTCTGTGTCCTGACATGTTTTGCACCATCGCTGGGGCTCCTCCTCCTCCTCCCCATCCCACTCTCTCAAAAACTACTCCGCTCCTTTTTTTCCTGTTGCTCATCCACCGCTTTAAACCCATCACGGAAAGAAAATTGGACAAGCGATTGAGGCACGTAGCAGCCAAGACCCAAGCCGTCATCAGTCCGTTGTAGACGGACACCACTCGCCTCGTCCATGTTCTTTTACCCTGATGACATGTTGACCCTTTAATGATGAGTTCTACCACTTCCGTCCTAGTGAATAAAGCCCACACACACACACAGCACCCTTTATCATCTCATTTGACAACAGGTTGCAGGTTTATCCACTTTCTTCGCACTCGCAAGGAGGGACACTGTCAAAGCGTACGACACCACCAACCACCCACTCGCGGCCTGCCAATTCGCCCAAATCTCTCCGTTCTTACCAAATTTAAAAAAGACGATTTTTTTTTTCTGTCTTCATTGCTTAGATCCGCCCTGCGCCGGAATACAACGTAACCTGATCCCCAAACACGTGCCTGTCTGTCGTGACCGCAATCGGCATCCCAATGTACGCACATACACACACACACGCACCACACACGCCAGAGCCCAGATCGACGGGTCCGCCTCCCCAACTAGTATAGTCCGCCAAAAGCTGTATGCCGTGGGCTGCTCACCAGTTCTGTGGTTGCGCAGCGCTCTCTCCCCCTAGTAACCACTCACCCACACCCTTTTTTCCCGCTCGCCCCCAGTTCCCCGTCGTCCCCCTTAGGCTGTCCGATTCATTACTCTCAGGCGCATTCTCCTAGAAATTCCACAGCTTCGAAATTTGACCGCACTTTCGCGCTCTGCTTCAGAGGTTTGGTCCCCCTGGGTTGTTTCAAAGTGCACATCCATCTCCGCTGGTAGCCATGAACAAAAATACACAATTCCCACACCCTCTCCACAGGGACCCAGGCTGTCAGAGGAGAAGGAAGCTGTTAAAAATAATCGAGATAGATTTTTTGGGATCCCTGTCTTTCGTCTTTTCATTGGTTCCCGTATGATGTTACTGTAATGCATTCCGTTTTCCTGCCATGTAGTATTAGTGCATGCAACCTGGCTCTGGTGGTGGGCTTCCTCGTCCTTGCTCGTCGGCCGACAAGACTTGCCGATGGGCTCGCCATGCAGCACGTAATGCATGGACATCATACAACGGGAAGGACGCGCAATGTAAGAGAAAAGTAAAAGTATGATGACGTAAAATTATTTGGTATCTTTGTATAATTGTATGTGCAAAAGCAAGTGGTATCAACTCTTGTAGTAATGATAAAAAAAGTATTGTCTTTGGCAAACCAATCCGCATGCTGTTCCCGTAACCCAATATGTACCTGCTAAGAAATAGCCGTAAAAAAAAAAAAAAAACTCCGAGATCCTTTCTATATAGTTGTAAACCCAAAGTCATGTCATAATATCTTCTGTACTTGCACTCCGATGCCCGGTGCAGTATCTGTTTGCGCCGTGTCCAAAATCAAAAGAAAATCAGGCTGCGTCTCCCGAAGGCGTGGACCATGCGACAATGCATAACCCCAGACCAGCCCAGCGTGTTTTTCATGCAACCGCGCCCCCAAAAATGGAATCCCTGTTCAAATACACGCAACTCCAGAAATAATCGTACAATTTTTTTTAAGGCAGTGTTGTTGCGCACTGGCTTTTTTTAGGAGTGGATGAATTGCTTGGCGTTGGCGTGCCGAAGATTGTTCCCGCGAGGCTGAGCGGCTCAATGGCAGGGAAGGGTCTTGAACAGGCTTTTCGCCACCAGTTGCGTCAACCACTTCGATTGTATGTGCCTTTATCGGGAAAGGCACGCCTCGCCACCCTTGGGCATTTGCGAGTTGTAGTACATGTTGTACATTTGCCAGTCACCTTGGGGTGAGCCCTGCTGCTGCTGCTGCTGCTGTTGCTGCTGCTGCATGTAGACGGCCTGGGGGACACCTTGCATGGGCACGCTGTTCATGCGGAAGTCATCCAGAGAGTCGAGGCTGTTGGAGGTGGGCATCATGGTGGTAGGCACACTGGTAGGGATGTAGCCGGAGACGTAGTCGTCGGCGGAGGAAGAGGGGCTGGAGACGTTGGAGTTGATGTGCGAGGGGACGTTGGCAGCCCAGGAGTCGACGTTGTTGTTAGACATGGCGACGTAATGCTGGCCGTAGTCAGGCAGCGGGTTGTACTCGGCTGAGCCGGCGAGCGGCGACAT
>JANAKD010001079.1:0-10114 GCA_027627215.1 Lecanicillium saksenae | reverse complement strand
CCCTGAGGCGGCGGCCAAGTACAAAACCGGTCTCTACCTCGCCGCATCTGCGTCGGCCGAATTCCTCGCGGACATTGCCTTGTGTCCGTTCGAGGCCGTCAAGGTCCGCTCCCAAGGCACCATCCCGAACCCGTACAAGGGCACTTTTGACGGCATCAGCAAGATTGTCGCCAAGGAGGGCACCGCCGGCCTCTACAAGGGCATTTACCCGCTCTGGGGCCGCCAGATCCCTTACACCATGATGAAGTTTGCCTCGTTCGAGACCATTGTCGAGATGATGTACGCCCGCCTGCCCGGTAACAAGTCCGACTACTCCAAGGCGGCGCAGACTGGTGTCTCGTTCTCGGCTGGTTACCTTGCTGGTATTCTCTGCGCGATTGTGTCCCACCCGGCCGACGTCATGGTCAGCAAGCTCAACTCCAACCGTGGCCCAGGCGAGTCCTTCGGCGGCGCCGTCGGTCGCATCTACAAGGACATTGGCTTTGGTGGTCTCTGGAATGGTCTCCCCGTGCGTATCGTCATGATTGGTACTCTTACCGGTCTTCAGTGGATGATTTACGTAAGTAATGAGCGTGATTGTGGTGTCGTAATTGTTGCTAACCTAGACATAGGACTACTTCAAGATCTTCATGGGCTTCCCTACCACGGGTGGTGCCGCTCCTCCCGCCGAGGAAAAGAAGTAGAAAGTATCGGCTGTCACTCCTTTGATTTGTATTTTATAGTCCTAGATTGTATCTGGAATACTACGACTGAAGTCTCCTTCCGCGAATGCTGAAAGCGCTATGCCGCTCTATCAAGTGACCGCCGTTACTTTCGTAAACACGCCCACTGAGTAAAGTACAGTCCAAATATCATCTCTGAGCCAGAATTCATCGGATGTCTACGGATACTGCGTTACCAGACCCTTGTCGGGATACTGTGTCCTGACACGGAAGATGGGTTTAATTAGCTAGCAACGCCACAACTGAGATGGAGAATTTCTTCGAGTCATCCAGCAAAATCCGTCCAAATCGCAAGACCGAGAAGCAAAATATTCGTGAGTATAATGCCCATGTCGCCAGATTTTATCGCCGTCCTTATGGTGGCCCTGGTCGAGAGACACTGGGCTCCGACAGTGAGAGAAACCTTTTTAGCGTCGTCGGTTTCCAGCTACGGCTTAAGGCTTCCCTCTCAAGTCATTCACTTTCAACGCCCGAGCCTATATAGTCAATAGTAACTCGGCTGCTATTGATGACCAGAACGTTCGATGTATATACCAATTGCCTTTAATTTAGTTGATGTTTAAAAGAATTTTACCAAGACGCGAATTTGATGGTCGAGCCTTGCGAGATATCTTCGATCGGATATTCAGCCTACCCTACATTAGACTTGACCACAAGAAGCTGTCATGCTGGCAACTTATGAATTGTTACACGTTTGTCCATCTCAACGCGCCGCATCACGTGTGAGGTGTGAATGAGTCAACTCGAAAACCTGGCGGGCTCCACGAGATGGGGCGCCTAACTTTCTAATCTCAAGGACACGGCATCGAAAGCTGAAAGACACGTCGCTGGAACTGCCTAGAATATATATTTGACGCTGGAAGCTTTCATAGCATGGATAATCAAGTTTCAAGATGCGCGGATTACACTTCATGAGTGTTGTAGGTGCGGTGCTAGCCATCAGCAGCGGCTGTCTGGGGAGAACCATCATCTCAGCGCGTGGCCAGTGTACCATAGAATGCCCAGGCAAAGACGATGTGCTCTTGGGTGTCAAGGACCACTCCAGCGGCGAGCCGGACCCTGAGTGGGCAGAGATTGTAATACATGAATGCAATTGTTCGCTGATTCTTCCAATTTTGCAGCATCACGACGACTGACAGTTTGTTATAGGGTTGTTCGACGAGCAGCGCGAGGATTCTTGGAATTTCAAATCAATGATTTCGGATTTCAAATCACTAATATGGGGTGATGAAGATGATGAAAAGTGACGTTCATATACATGCTGAAATTTGAGTCTGGTCCGCGTCTGCTGACTAGGTGCATAGGTTTGATTGCGTCGAGGATACCTGGGCCACAAACTCCGAATGCACCGCCAACTGCGACCCCGGCACCTGCATGCAAACGTTTGAAGGCGACTACGTGTGCAGTTCCTGTTTTGAATATAGAGACAAGTCACACCGCATGTGGGAGGGGGAACTCGTGCAGAGCTTTAAAAGAGGTCTCATGATGCACTGGATGCCATACGATGGGCAATTCCATGTTACGGCAGACGGACTCACCGCAAACCCTACGAACAAAGGGCTCGCTCTCATGTATTTCTACAAGGTGGCGGATTTTGTCTTTGACGCCGACATTATGCCTATGCACATGAACACGACCGGACAGTATGGTTTAGTATTCCGAGCAACCGCTGGCAGAGAAGCGCGCGGTGATCGCGGTGGCTACTATTATGCGGGCATCGACAACCCCACCGGCCAAGTGTTTCTGAAGCATATGCCTTCGGGTACGCAGCTCTCATCGGCTGACGTGGAGTTGAGAGCCGGCGAGCGTGTCCACATCAAGGTTCAAGCCGTGGAAGATGTGTTGTCGGTGTTTGTTAACGATATGGCCACACCTAAGTTTGTCAAGAGGGACTTGGCTTTGGGGGCTGGCTTCAATGGCGTGCGGGTAGACGACACGGGTGCCACTTTTGGAAACATTACGGTCCGGACGGTGAAGGGAAGTCTGGGGGGCTTGTAGTATGCAAGCGCCAAAACTCGGCAACCTGATGGGTTGGCTGGCAAGTTGGGGGTTGCAAGCCACCACCGACGTAGATGGCTGTGAGGAGTGCGGTAGGACGGCCCGACTCACTAGAGCTGGGATGGCAAGGCATTTCGTCTGCATATTTACCGACAGCTGGAATATCACAGCTTTATCTATAAAAAGGAAGAAGAAGAAGTGTCACGGGATAATTTGACCGCGAGGTTGTAACAAAAAACGTCTTTAGTCGCTAGCTGAAGCTATGTCACAGCAGGCCAGCACATCCAATTATGGATATATCCACCATTTCCTGAATATTATCTGTAATTTGTGAGCTGAAATCACACATTTTCCACGACAGAAGGTTGGAGACTAGCTCCGCAGTAGAAGCAGTAATACGGCTTCGGCACAGAACAGGTTCTAGCAGATAGAGTTTGCAACAATTCCTTACAACGGCATCATAGCGAGAGTACCGTACATCTATTATTGTCGTATTGTAGCTATGAAACCACGCAAGACCCGTAAATAACGCGATTAAATGATTGTCAGTGATACAATATGTTGATACCGAGAAATGGCAATAGTTGTAAGACCGGGACGCCTAGTACAGGCCCCATTCGACACTCTGGCCTTTGACTGTACCGTCGCAAGTCATTTTGCCCTTGGCGCCGACCCCTGCCATCTCTAGCAAACTTCTTGATGGAATCATTGATCAGATCAATACTATCTTGGCCGCCAACATGGAAGTCAATGTTTCCATGCTTGCCTTTACCCTGCACGCCGAAGCGGCAGCTGCCAAACTGGTCCAGCTGGTGCTGCTTGCCAATGGCGTTATCCACTTCGTGAGAGGCCTTACCATCGCCGTTTTGCAAGTTCTTGACGATTGTCTCGCAGTCTGACACCTTGGGCGACGCCCCGCTCGTCTGGTTTTCAAAGGTCGAATCGCCGCAGCGATTGGGCAGCAAGAGAGCGGCGCAGGGGTAGTTTGGTGTCTTCGTGCGAGCGTCTCCTTCGGGGCCATCCCATGCTTTGAATGCCGTCTCGGGGCTGCAGACGGGCAGCCGTACAAATCCAGGCGTAGTGACATCTTCCTTCACGAGATCCTCAGCGGTGGATCTGCTCTCGGGTTGGCAATTGGCGCGCCATTGCTGTTGCCGTTATTTTTGTAAGTACGGACAGCACTAAAATGAAGAAAATGGTGGTCAGATTCCTGTACTTGATATGCATCACGCCATTTCTGTTCTCAGAACTGCAAACTTACCCGGTGATCAATTCAGTCAAGGTCACGCCACCGTAAAGAGCACCGCCCATGGACGTCACGCCCGCGGGAGCCGAAAATTTGTTCCTTTCCCGGTGTGTACCAGGGCCCGTGGGATTCTGTACATTCTTGTAAGCGTCTCCTTTCAGAGATGCTAGATAGTACAGCCTGTCTTCATAGCAGGCCCAGGTCGCGCGCATTGTATCTACCGTCATGTATGCACTGAGAGGGTCGATGGTGCCACAGGCGTAGCCAGAGTCAATAACAAAAGGATATGCACCAGCTGCATCCCAAATGGCGGGAATAGCGTATGCATAAAATGCCTTGGCCATCTTCGCGGTCATGTCGGACGCCAGCTCGGACGCAATTTCTTTTACAGACGGCACATCGCCGGTGCTGCCCGGAATAAGTTTGCCATCCGATATGATTGAGGTCAGGGCGGCGATAGAATCATCTTCACCGTTGAATAACTTTTGCGCTGCCATCTCCACAGATTTAGACCACAAAAGGACGGTCTGCGACATATAAGCTGCAAACAGGTCTTGCTTATCTTCGGTCCAGTCGCTTCTGAGGTTGTCATCGAGACTGCGTTAGCCGTAGATCATATAAAATTGACTGCGATTCGCCGATCAGAAACTTTGGACTCACGGCTTGTTCCCATCCAAAAAGTTTTTGGCGATGCTCGTGCTACCCGCAATCATGGCCATGGTGGTGTCCTTCAAATTCGCAGCTTTCTCTGCGTTTTGTAGAAAGTATGGCATCTTTGACAGGACTAGGACGACGGCGTTGTTAGTGGTCGGGCTCAGAACTGCTATGCAGATTTTAACATATCCGAGTTAAAAAATGGCCCAGCGACGAGCGTCGTGCCTAAGCCAATGACGTCCAACAAGATATTAAGCCATTTCGTATCGTCTTTCGGGGGTGGAACAGGAGCAAACGTTTTTACAAAAGCTGCCATCTGACCTGTGATGACTGTCCCGCCAGCAGTGTTTATTGCGTCATAGAATTCAGCATACGCCTAAATCCATGGGGTTAGCACCAGAGGGTTTAATTTCACAACGATCCTATAATTTGAAACCACTGCATTTCAGATCCGTGAGAAATAGAACACTTACCTCGTGGATTAGAATCAAGCTGTTCCCGATCTCAGCACCAGCAGGACCGGTGCCTGAACCGACGGTATCTTGGCATAGTAAAATATGTTCACAGTTGTTCGTACGCCCAAAAGTGCCACAATGCACGTTTTTCGGGCCATGAAATGTGTCCATTAACGACTTGGTGAAATCCACCGTCTTTTTCTTCTTGTCGTAAGTCTTCCACACTTCATTTGCGTCATTCCAAGCAGTGTCGGCATCCATCATGCTCCATCTTGACTGTGGGCTCAACCCACGCAAGTCAACAGCACTTCGGTCAGTGCAGGGCACAATAGTCCAGTTTCCATGTCGTTCACCATAGTCCCAAGGATCATTGCCCTGCTTTGCCTTGATGACAAAACCTGGCCAGCCCCCTGCATTGCCAGGTGGTAATCAACGAAATCCTCTAGGTCAATTGCCCAATTCGTCGTGCCGCCCATGTTGAGGGACTTGTAAATCGCTGTTCTTGAAGCCATAACCGCCGGACTCATCCATGATACCCACTCCGTGTCGTCGTAGACAAGAATATTGCTGCTGCTAGGCCCGTCGACGTAGTTATGATTGACGCGGCTAGGATTTTTTAATATACCTTTAATTTCGGCGTCTGAAATATAACTAGCAGTGTCCGTGCAAACACCCATCTTGGCATGCGAATCTAACGGACTGCAGCGTGGGGAGCCTGGAGATTGCCGAGGCGGGTCTCTGCCCCGACGGCCAGGTGCAAATTAGCTACTGGGAGAATCCCGGCTGCCAGGGTAAATGGTTCGGATACGAATATGGAAGCCGAGGACAGTGCCGACACCTGTGGACAGATGGTTGGAAGTTTAAGGCTCTGCATCTACGCTGTATGAGAAGTCAGAACGACTGCTCGAACCAGGGTACTTGCACCTATGATCCTGAGCCGGCCCACGGTGCCTGTTAAGTCCATCAGAAGAGCGACATGGACAATGGCATGCACAACTTGCTAGCTCAAACCGCTTGTAGAGAAGAATATATCTTGTTTCTGTTAAAAAACGTGCCAGCCCTTGGAACAGGCTCTGACGGGCCGAATCAGTCCAGTCTCGCGACCACTAGTCGGGATACTAAGCGATCGTGTAAAAGTTGATGGCATTTGGATACACCAGAGAGCAAACTGCCATAAGATAAACGTGTCACAGAATCTAGCACCAAAATTACTTTTATGTGTACCACAAGCTGCACCCGAAGCGACAAGAACATCCGTGCTGTATTGGTTGGCAGGGTTAGCCTACGCCTCTGCCATGGCCACCTTGTAAATGGTTCGCCTTATAAGCGCCCGCCTTTTAGAGGGGGGTCTATCGACCGATTGTAGACAATACATGCTTTTTTTTTAAGAAAGTGATGCGAAACACCAAAAGTCCCGATCGGCAGGCGAGGCAGCCACCCCTTTTCCAAGGCGGCTTGGTGCGGTCGATTCAGCCTTTTGATTCAGCCGCCGACCCAGCCTCGCCCCTTGCAGCGTTGGGCGTACTCATTACCCAAGTCGCAAGTAGAATAACAAGCGAAGGTAGACCTTTCAGCCTCTCGATTCAGCTATTGATTCGGTTTTCACTTTTGCACACGGGTGGCAGTGGTCGCTTTTCCCTTCGTATTGGCCGTTCTTGGAGTCCTCGGCAGCGGCTCCCACGCGATCCAGTCAATCCAGACAGACACAAATCATCAACCTCGACACCCCGTTATCTGGACAAGCACGTAGCTGTCGTCTTGCTTCTAGCAGATATCTAAACCTCTGACTTCTATACGCTGCAACCATTGTTCAGCTGGCGCCGCGGCCTGAGCGCGAGTTTCCAAGTCTTCAAAGATGGGCCTATTGACCTTTCGCGACGCTGCACCGCCCAATGAGGAGACGCATGGTATATTTCATTACATTAAGACCTGCAACTGCTCTCAAGATAATGCAGTCGACCCGGATATTGCAGGGATAGGGGTATGTTCTGCTAGCGTCTCTCGACTCCTTCGCTGCTCACGTTACGGTCTTAGGTAATGGTCTCTTTTCTTGCATCCGCGTCCATCATGTTTGCCTACATTTTATATGGATGGTTCAAAAATTGCATCAGGACCTCGTCGGAGAACCAGGCAGATCTGCGCATAAAGCAGTCGCTCTGCGCGCTCTTTCGCCGCAAGTATAACAACGTCCCAGCCAGCGCAAAGGCACGAGCGGACTTTGAGGCCATTATATTGGCGTTCAGCGATCAGCAACTGGTCACTGGGCTTGCCATTCTCATTTCCATTTGGATCAAGGGAGACATCACCACGTATACATTTCGCGTCGCGACTTCCCTGGCCTGATTTTCTTCCACGATACATTTGGCCACTCTTGTAGTGCTGAAAGAGCAAGTAAAGGTCGCGTTTGCACATCCTAGCAATTTCCATCGTTTCTGGCTCATATACAGTAAAGATATTTCAGGGCGAACAAACTTTTGCGATACTGCCGTATCGCGCTCATGGTCCCCAATGCTGTACTGCTCCTGACGAGTCAGCTACTAAGCCAAACTTCTTACGGCGCTGCGCCTTGGACGGCTATGCACTGCGCAGGCGTGCATTCGGACATATCCAGCGTTTTCGAGCATTGTCTTATCGCCGTTTGGCTTGTCTTTGCCTTTACGAATCGCATCATCAACGTATGCGACAGAGAGCTGTCAGTGTCAGAGAGAACCTGGGCCTTTGTGAAACTAGCCAAGCGTTTCCCGCGCCGGCCAGAAGATGCAGACAGAGGCTGTCCCACTAATATAAGCATCTATAACCAAGCGCCGACGAGCAGAGACGGCCAGCCCGGTATTATCCATCTTATCTGCTATTTCATACGGGACCTGATGAATAGTCTGGCGTGGGAAATCCTGTGGCTAGAGTTTGCCTTTGTATATGGCGTCTTGGTTTCCATGACTGCTTGGAAAACCTGCTCTCAGCCTGATGGCGTCGGATCCTGTTGGGAGAACGTTCTGCAACTGGGTCTTGGCCAGATGATGCCGCTGTTATTGCTAATTTTACCAAGCTTCGCCATCTCGGAATCTTTCAGTGCTTCGCACCTCAATTTTACTCAGACGGATCACTGCTTACAGTAAATAGGTACCAGCGAACATGTCGGCCATCCTTCCGCCTGCAGCGGCGAGGTATGCTTGACAAATAACGAAACACCATCCGGACTTGGTCAGCAAGATTCTTCGGAGAATGCAACACAGATACAGGCCCAGGCGCAAGAACGGTCAAATCGATACGAAGCAGCTCATTTACTTGGAGACAATCACGATCCTTACCACAGTTCAAAAGGGAAGCTGATATCCGGTGCTGTGCATCTCTATGCGTTTCTTCTTCTGACAACGGCAGCCGTGCTTTCTGTAGTAGATAGAGAGTATGGTTTTCTGGCTATTATTGGAATGCTAAGCTTGACGTATCTGGTTTTCATTTCTGGTGAAGCTGACCTACTTCGCCGAGCTTAACGGAGGAGGAGTCAAGCAGGGGCTGGTTATGCGGTAGCTTCCGGAGCACTCGTTTAGAATGCAATTTCGGTGCTTTTTACCATTTTTGTTTCAATACTGAATACACAAGATAGCCTCGTCTGAGAGAAGGTGACGGAAAATTGTATTTGGGAGCGGCTTCTGGTGGCGCGATATGACAACGTTGGCATGGGAAGCACCCCACAGTGGCTCGCCGACACTATCGGAACGCCGCGTGGGGTGCGCAGGATCATGCCTGGAGCTGCCTGTCCAGCATAGCGGACCAGCAAGCATGAAACTCGTTATCTGGGGTGATGGTGGTGGCCCAAAAGCTGGAGCTCATTCACGCCTCCTGGCTGGATGGAGCATGATCAGCGTGGACCCTGCAGCCTGTGGTTTCCGCGTAGCTATCGAGAGGCGGCGAATATGACGGACGAGCAGGCTGGGGGGAGGAGGTCATTTGAGAAACAGGTAATACAGTTAGCTGCCTGCCTCGTATCATAGCGGTTGACAAGGCGGGGGTGCTCGAATCGGTCGCAAGCGCCGTTGCGACGCTAGCTAGCGATAGGTGCATGAGGCGGCGAACACAGACCATGAGTGAGGACGAGGCTAGGATGATGGTGAAGTGAGGGGTTAGCTAGTGTGGCGAATATGTTTTCTATAGCTTCCTAGGCGGCCGCCGCGCCTTTGTCATGTACTATGTCTTCCTTGTTGGTGGTAACAATCAGTTGGCGGAAGCAACAGCCGTCAGATGTAGCTATACGTCATTGGTGTTGGAAGGACAGCTGAGCGTTGGCAATGTAGTATTGCAGGACGGCTGGACTAGCGGCTCGGTCGGGTTGGGGCTGAATCGCAGGCGGTGATGTGGTGGATGTGTGTGTTTGCGTGTGTCTGGAGATGGTGGTGTGAGGGATAAGCCGGGCCAAGAGGCGGATTGGTTCATGTAGCTGCCCAGCGATAGGTATGGTATAGGTACGTCTGCGGGACGATTAAACTGGTATTGCCCCGCATGAGTGCAGATGATGGATTCGTTGATTGCTGTCCGCTGCAGCAGCATCTAGTGGTGTACGTATGTGCTGGGTCGCAAAACAAGGCCTCGTGTGTAGGCAGCAGAGGTGCGTCTACGACTGGTCAAAGAGTGGTGGTGTGTCGTGCTAGACAGTGCAACGTGACGCTAGAATGGTTCTGGACAAGGGATTGGGATACTAGGCCCGAGGATGGCGCATGTTGGGACGAGGGAACGAACGAGAGAGGGCGAGAGTCATGATGTTGGGTGGAGGAGGCCCATGACGGAGGGGAGAGGGGAGGGTGGAAGAGAAGATGGCCTGTCGAACCCCACCAGCCACGAGTTGGCACCTGCGGGACACTCACAGGACTGCAGTACTAGTCAACAGTGGTGCCAGCGACGAGGTGCCAGCTAATGGCATTATTGGTGGTTCAGGCTTCCGTCGGTTCGCCAAGTTCCTCTTTTAGTGGTTCAGTGGCTGCTCTTCGGACAAGGCTCCCCCGTGGCTCCCCTGCAGTCACCCTGCAACTCATTGTAGCACTGGT
>JANAKD010001078.1:0-10116 GCA_027627215.1 Lecanicillium saksenae | reverse complement strand
GTCGGTCATGCTGCTTCGCACCCGCGCCGCCGCCGAGTCCATCGCGACCTGCATGCGCTGCGTCGTCGTCTTCACCACGGCCGTCAACGCCAATAAGCGTGGCATGGAAGTCGGCGTCATGCCCTGGGCGCTCGGCCAGCTCGCCTACGGCTCCGCGCTCGTCCTCGTCTACGTCTCGTCGGGCTACCGCATCGGCACCATCGTAGGCTACTCGCTGCTGCCCCGGCGCATCGAAAACGCCAACCCCGGCGCCTTCATCATGGCGCGCTTCTACAAGCCCACCATCCGGCTCGCCGGCAGCATGATGACCCAGAGCCTCGTCAAGCACATCCTCACCCAGGGCGACACCTTCCTCATCTCCCTGCTCGCCTCCCCCGTCGTTCAGGGCTCGTACGCGCTCGCCAACAACTACGGCGGTCTGTTGGCCCGACTGCTCTTCCAGCCAATTGAGGAGTCGACGCGCAGTTACTTTTCCAAGCTGCTGGTCAAGCCCGAAAAGACGCCGTCGGCCGTCCGCGAGGCCAACAAGAGCCTGCACATACTCCTTCGCTTATATTTACTTTTGTCTGGCTTCGTCGTCAGCGTCGGCCCGTTTGCCGCGCCCCCTCTGCTGCGCATTATTGTTGGCAGCCGCTGGGACGGCTCCGGTGCCGGTGACGTCCTTGCCATTTACTGCCTCTACGTGCCCTTTCTCGCCATCAACGGCCTTACGGAATCCTTTGTCGCTAGCGTTGCTACCGAGGCCGAGGTCCACCGCCAGTCCGTCTGGATGGGCTTCTTCTCTGCCATGTTCGCTACCTCCGCATACGTATTTATGGGCGTGATGGACCTCGGCGCCCAGGGCCTGGTCTACGCCAACATTGTCAACATGTTTTGTCGCATCGTCTGGAGCCTCTTGTTCATCAAGAGGTATTTTGCGCGGTACAACGACGACTTTTCTGTTCGCAAGCTCATCCCCGACGAGACCATCGCCGTCTCCGTCTCTACCTTTGCTGGTCTTTACCAAACTGGCATTGCCAACGAAATCGACGAGACGCCAATCACTGCTGCCATCATGATTAGTAGCTCTGGCATTGTGCTCCTTGTGTTGATGTAAGTGATTTCATTGCCCCTGCGTAATCCCGAACCCAAACTTTTCATGAGCTATATAATAAACTGACACAAATATCCACAGATTGTTTATGGAAAAGGACTTCCTCATCGAATGCATAGACTCTCTCGGCGAGCCTCCCAAAGAAGGAGAAAAGGAAGGCTCCAAGGAAAGCCCCAAGGAGACCTCCAAAGAGGCTAGCAAAAGCTCCAAGAAGAGCGCCAAGAAATAATGTATAAAACAATAACCAGGAACCAAACAACTCCAAATGGTAAATAACAATATGAATATATCAACAACAGTTGACAAGTTTCGCTTAGTCAAAAGTAATCTTGGTCGCCTTTTGGTTCATGTCGACGTCCTTGAAGAAGGATCCGTACATGTCGTGAGTCTTCTTCTTGACAGTGGTGCCGAACTTGAGCAGCTCGTCCGGTACCGGCTGGTTGGCGCCCTTGAGAATGTTGACGAGCCTATGAATGTCAGTCGTGATCTTGCCATAGTGCGGGATGCAAAAACTTACGAGCCAGAGTGGGCCTTGTCCTGAGCAGTGAAGAACGTAATAGCATCACCAGTCTTGCCGGCACGGCCAGTACGGCCGATTCTGTGAACGTAATCCTCAATAGTCAGAGGGAACTGGAAAAGTTAGCAATGCATCCATGACCTGCTAGATGATAGTTGACATACGGTAACGTTGATGACAAGCTTGACCTCGGGGATATCCAGACCACGGGCAGCGACATCGGTAGCGACCAGAACAGGAGTGTGACCTTGCTTGAAAGCCTCGAGCGACTTGGTGCGCTGCTCCTGGCGCAGATCGCCGTGAATGCCGCCGACGCGGATACCCTTGCGGCTGAGGAAGTTCTCSAGCTTCTCCTGGGTGACGTCGGCGTCGGCCAGCACACCGCGCTCGATGCCCNTCCTGCAGGGCGAGGACGACGAGCTGCGTGACAAAGGGCTGGGTGAAGACGCCAGCGGGTGCCTTGCCCTGCTCGGCCGAGGTCTTGTTCTGGATGGGGTGCGGGGCGCTATCGCTGCCGAAGAAGAACTTGGGGTTGCCGCTCATGGCGGCGCGGATCAGGGCGTCGCGGTCGAGCGGCTTCTTGGGGATGGGCTTGCAGAAGGCAAAGGGGTCGCAGCAGGCATCTGCATCGGTGAGATACAAGTGGTGAGCGGTAATGGTGGCTTCTGGGGTTAGTATATCAGTCTTTCGTAGCGATAAAATTGAATACGTACCACCGACGTTAGGGCCGCAGGCCTTAACGGCCTCGACAGCAGCAGACGTAGTGCAGTGCTCAAGCTGTTGCGGTCAGTTCCTTGTCTGCCTGATCATGTAGAGATACTCACAATAATGCGCAACTTGGGGAAGCGCTCGTGGAGACTCTTGAGAGTAGGCAGGAAAGCCTCCTCAAGAGTCATTCCAGCAGGGGCGAGAGCCTCGAGGGCTTCTCCATGCAGGTTCAGGACTGATCTAGTTAGCTGCTGTGACCGAGGTAAGAACGCGCTGCACGCACCCATGTCATTTCTCTCCATGGCCTCAAACGTGTCGTAGAAGGCCTTCAGGTCGGCAACACCGTTGTCCGAGTTGGTCGTGGCGCCTGAACAGTTTAGCCTACGGTCCCACAAGTCATCAAGTTTACATACCCTGGGGGTACAGCTTGACGCCGGTAACGCCAGCGGCGGCGGCCTTGTCAATTACATCGGGAGTGACGGTAGAGTGAAGCTAGAATGGGTCAGCTTGGCCGGTCATACGATGACGGGATGTATGCACGCCAGCTTACGAAGAGGGACATGAGGTAGTTGACGTTAGGGTTCGAGGCGAGAAGCTTCTGCTTGTACTCGAGGGCCTTGGATACGTCAGCTTCATGAGCTACAAGGATAATTTGTTACAGTTTTAGATACGAAGAATCACTCACCATCTCGACAGTGGTCACGGGAGGGACCTGCCGGTCATTAGTATTCATACGCCAGGCTCCCATCAACGCTGCAATCTGGACCTCATGCTCCATCAACCCCAGAACGGATCAAGACATACAAGGTTGGGCATGCTACACAAGTGCGGCTGAATTAGCATCTTTGATAATTCCATATTTCTCTTCTAAAGTTTTGTCATGTCTTACACAAAGGCCGTGTCGACGCCGCCCGTGGTCAGCGTGGGTGCGACAAGCTCCATCATATCGCCCTGCCGCAGGTGGACGTGCATGTCCGCCGTGGCGGGCAGCTCAATGCGCTGAACGTTTCTCAGATCCATGATGCTCGAGTTCTTATTTGGATTCGTCCCTTTTACAATGCGAAAATATTGGCAACACAATCAACAGTTGAAAGTTCGCCTCAATTGTCCCGCAAATAGCATTGAAAATTGGTTCGGCATCACGTGTGGGGGGAGGGTCCCACAACATACATCTTCAAGCCAAGAACGTAATTTCTACGATGCAAGACATTTTCACGTCAAAGTTATGCAGTGAGACAGAAATCTGTTTAAAAATAGAAAATTCGTTATATTTGGATATCATTTACATTCAACACATGAAGCCATTGCCTTCCCCCGGCCAAGCTAAAAAAANGAAACTATACACGCTGCAGAGCTTAGAAAAGCCACGAGACGTAGCGGTGGTAGAACTTGCGAGCTCCCCTGCTCTGGGCACGCTCAAGCTGCAGGTTGGCGAGGTACTCGGCCTCCTCGTTGTCGATGATGTTCTTGCCCGTGTAGAAGTCGGCCTCGTGGGGCTTGACGGGGCGGGACTTGGTGATGAACATGTGGCCAAAGAGGAAGATGAGGTAGACGGGGATGCCGATGTAGCCGGTGATGAAGTCCTTGTAGGCGAACTTGCTGTCCTTGGTGTGGATGAAGACGGTGAAGTTCTTGGTGAGGCAGATGAGGCAGCAGAAGAAGAGGGCGATGACGGTGCCCCAGTAGCCCTGCGGCGCGACGAACGGCATGGCAGTGTCGGGGATGTTCTGGGCCTTGCGCGCCTTGATGAAG
Organism: Lecanicillium saksenae; assembly: GCA_027627215.1. NCBI lineage: Eukaryota > Fungi > Ascomycota > Sordariomycetes > Hypocreales > Cordycipitaceae > Corniculantispora > Corniculantispora saksenae. The sequence continues at coordinate 6,046 of JANAKD010001078.1, read as the reverse complement.
TAGAGATGGGTGACGAGGATCGAGATCCAGGCCAGCAGGCCAAAGACGGTGGTCAGGTTTACAAAGTAGCCAAAGACGGTCTTGGAGTCGCTGCTGACGTTCATGAAGGCCAASCAGGCGAAGACGGCGGAGCGCATCATGGAGACCAGGGCCGCGCAGGCCAAGGAGGCCGCAAAGTCGAGCGGGCCGCTCGAGGCCGTCCTGCACATGCAGCCGCCGGAGAACGTTGCGCAGCAGCATCCCTCCATGTCGCCGCCGCCCTACGAGCACCACTTTGACAGCTACTCGCTCGTGAAGCAGCTGGAGGAGGGTGGCTACACCCCGCAGCAGGCGGTGACGTCGATGAAGGCCATTCGCAAGCTGCTGGCGAAGAATCTAAACGTCGCGCAGCAAAGCCTCGTGAGCAAGAGTGACGTTGAGAATGTGAGTTGCCCCTCCTGCAAGGGGCGATGCTTTAAGCTCGGATGCTGACAATGTTGGACAGGAAACGTATCTATTTTCGGCCGCCTGCTCGGAACTCAACACCGAAGTTAAGAACAACAGGCGCATCGCCGAAGAGGAGCTGCGCCAGCAGCGCACGCATTTGCAGCATGAAGTCGACATTTTGACGCAGTCGCTGAATCAAGAGGTTGCGACGCTGAATGACACGGTTAAGGGCATGTACAATGATCGCAAGCAAGCCGTGCGCGAGGAGCAAAAGGCCATGGACAGTGCGGTAAGTTTCAAGCCCTTGGTCCCGATTTCAAGACAAGTTCTGACGCGCTATAGATTCAAAAAATCAGCTACAAGATCAGCATCGACCTGACGTCGGACGCCAAGACCGACATTGAAGGCGTGCGCTGGATCCTCATCTGGCGCTCCGTCCTAGGCATCATCTTCATGGCCATCATGACCCTGGGCACCCTGCGGCTGGCCACGTACGAGAAGCAGCGCAAGCAGGAGGAGGAGCGCGTGCGCAAGGCCGAAGAGGGCAAGCGCCGCGCCGAGGAGGCCAAGCAGCGCAGAGAGGAGGAGAAGCAGCGACGCAAGGAGGAGGAGAGGCGCCGCAAGGAGCAGGAGGACGCGCGCAGGGAGGAGGAGCGCAGGCGTCAGGAGGCGCAGGAGCTGCGCCGCCAGGAGGACGAGGAGGAGCTCAAGCGCTACGGCCCGCGCAGCAGCGCCAGCGACGGCGGCTCTGCGGCCAAGGCGGTGGATGACGTGGAAAGCTTGTCTGCGAATTAGGACCAAGGTTTTTAAGAAGACAAAGAAGAAGAAGAAGGAGAAGGAATTGTGATGATACCCTGATAGACCGATTTAATACCATTCTCTACTTTTGGATATAACTATAGATATGAGCTTTTGACTGCCTTGCTAGGCGGCAATACAATTATATCATGTAATAAATGTCATTCACACATAAACGCCGTCAGACCTTTCTAAAATGAATCAATTAAATGATAGAACATTGGTCATGTATAGAAGAAGCTGGGTGAAATGTTGGTGCACCAAGCGCACGTCGTCGTTGTTCCAAGTCCCATCACGTGGGTGGACCGCCACATTCGCGTCTCCCCGTCGCGTCTTCCAACGTCGAGTTGCTGGCAGCGCATAAAGTGGCTTTTGCGCATTCAACTACAATACATAAAAAAATCCAACACAAATTCCGGATAAATATTCTGAAAAACTATCACATTATTTCCCTGCTAAGCCAAGAAGTACTGCTTACGGCTGTGAGAAAAGCAGAAAAGAGCTCTCCAACGCGGTCCGGCCATGGCTGAACACCAACAACACCCCGCTGAGCCATCGCCAGCAACCCGACAAAACGAAGGAGCCGCTGCTGCGACGTCTGCCGCCACGACGCAAGGAACAAGTTCTGCCTCGGCGCAGGGCAACGGCGACGACGATGAACACGCGCCGGCGCCGGGCGCCAGGGCCACGCGCCTCCAGGACATTTACTCGCAGGCGCTGGGCGGCACGCTCAAGAAGCTGAGCTTCGCCAACTTTGCGGGCTGCTACCCGACGATTGCGAAGAGGGCCGACAATGTCCTGTCCAAGGTGCAGGAGCAAATGGTGACGCAGCTGCAGAGCCGATGTGATGTGAGTTTTTCGTCTCCCCGCTAACCAGAGGAGAGCATGAAGAAGAAAGTTTGGTGCTGATACATGGGACTACAGAATGAATTTAAAAAGATTATCAAAAACAGACAGGTTGTCGAGAAGCTGAATGAATTGGAAGGTCTGGTTGGTGAGGCGGAGCAGGCGCGCAAAGAGGCGCACGCAGCTGGTATCAAAGACGAACCTACACCGTACGTTTCCTCTCCCTGCCTGCACTGGAAGCGGACCAAGTTTTTTTTTCCTTCTACGTGAGCAGGAAGAAGCTAACAATGCGATTTCCCAGACCACACACCCTCCCCCCGCAGGCCATCCTCGCCGCGCACCTCCACCCGGCGCTGGCCCTGCACCACGCGCAGCTCGGCGACCTGCTGCAGCAGACGCAGGTCCAGAACGCGCTGCTGGTCGACGAGGTGCGCCGCCAGCGCGCCGAGGTCGACGAGCTCCTGCGGCGGCTCGAGGACGCCGCGGCCGACGTGCGCGGCGCCAACGAGGTGCTGGCCGGCATCGTGGGCGAGCTCTCCGAGGAGACGCGCCTGGACGCCGGACACGTCTGAAAGGACAGGCAAACTTCTAGCCTTGTGCCGGAAAAGACAAAAAAAACAAGAGAAAATTGGCCAAAATGGGTAGCAGAGAATGCGGTGAGTCCCGTATTTCGCACTCGGCAACCGTTTTCCTGCAATTTTGGGGCCGCAGGCAGACAGGCGGGAACAAAAAAATAAAAGAGGCGAGCAATATAAAAATCACGGTGCGGTGTTTGCCACGCGGCGTCCGGAACGCCACCGCAAAAGCAAGCTCCCTTCAGCTACGCCCTGCAGCCCTGCACCTGTGGTGTCACCGCATGGAAGGGTGTTCGCCAGCCGGAATGGGGTTCTAAATGGCTGCCCACGTTATTATTTGGCCGACGACACACCCACACCGTCGGCCCCGCGAGCGAGTCCGGCTACGCCGTGTGGCGTTTTTTTTTATAGACCTCGGGGCGGTGCGCGGGACCTAATAGCCTCAGCTGTAAGGACACCCCAAGCCACTGCGGAAAGGACTCTCGCTCTGGAAACGCCACTTTCGGCTTTGGGAAAAAACGATGGCGGCTTGTTCAGCTCGAACAGGGAAGATTTGGAGAGTGGTCTTGATTGTGGGCTCCCAGGGTGTACGTAGGGCGGGCGGAACTGGGCGCACCCGCCAAGGATGGGCTCGCGAATGAATCTTGCCAAGAATTTAAACGATAGGGAGAGGGGAGGGTCTGATTATATAACAGCACATGGCCGTGTATTGGATCATTAAAAAAAAATTACAGGGCTCTTTTTGTACACAGGCTATTGGGGAGGACCTGCCTGGTGGCGTTCGCTAGACCGCAGGTTAAATAAAACGTTAAAATGGCTGGATGAGTACTAGTCACCTTGTAGCCGGTGTCCCAAAGCAGGCTGCAGCCTGCCTCAGTTCCGTTTCATGATATTTGAACGTCACATCAGGCCGTCGCCTGTCATGTCAGGCGAGATGACAATGTCACGGGTGGGTGCAGCTGCCCATCTACCAGGGCTCGTAAACAAGGAAGAAAATGTGGACAAGATATGTTCATGTTCATTGGACTTTTTTCGTTTCATGTTGAAACCCAAAAAAAAAAGTGCTATATACAAGAAATTGGTAAAAGGTCGACTTCCGCCCCAAGAGGCCGTGAAGCTTCCTCTTGTTGCGTGCGCTAGTCGCGATAGCTTTTGTAAAATCACGCCGGCCACCTTTATGCAAGACTGTTGCGAAAACTTCGCAGTTAAGTCGCAGAAGTAATTTGAGAAATAAATCAAAAAACGCCCCATTTCCCCCCGGAAAAGAGAGAAGAAAAACACCTCCTCCAATGCAACCATGATCGTGTACAAGCCCTCTGCGTCCGCGGAGGGGCTGTTCTCACAGGCGGGTATCGAATCGCAACCGTCCACCATGTACTCGCGTGTAAATGTAGTCCCCAGTCGTAAATGTTCGTAAATAGCAGCAGCTTGGCATCCGTTGCCTAAATGCGCGGGTTTTCGGTGTGGACAACCTGCCAAGGGCCAAAGAGATCCTCGCCGTATGCCGGCGGCAGCACGCGCACCATGCGGCCGGTGGCCCAGTCGACGAACCACTGCTTCCCCTTGCTGATGATGTAGTTTGATCGTCTGGGGCTCCGGAACAGCAAGTTGCTATAGCATAGCTTCGCATATAGCATGTCGTGCGCCTCGGACCACTTGTGTTCCGGGAACCACTTCCCGGAGAACGGGTCTACCGAGGCGTTGTGATATGACGTGGTGCTTAGTCGATGTGCTAACCTGGGGCCTCTGCTGAAGTTCCCGGCGTCTTCGTCTTCGGACTCTTCGGAATCCGAGTCAATGGCGTTCTGGGCGTGCTCGATTTCATGTTCGGGGAACGACGAGGGCACATCCTCCGCCTGTGTTTCCGCGGCCTCGTTGCCGCTGGATGAGGTCTGTGGCCGTCGCGGTGATGAATTTCGTCGACCTTCAGGTACGGCTGTCGGTGGCGCTGACTCGTCTGGTTCTTGTGCACGCACAGGGCTTGGCATTCGGACTGGTGATTGGCCGCGGAACCAACGGATGCGTTGCACGCGAGGGATGGACATGTCGCGGGGGAAATCTCGTTCGTCGATGGGAGCAGCAACATCGATAGCGGCAAACAGTGCTTCGAGCCACTTGACAAAGGTTCCTAGCTCAATACAAGAGAGAAGGAACTGATCAGTCTCTGCTCGTATGCGGATAACGTAGCGCCGTCTTAAAAGATTGTTAGCCAAAAGATCGCAACCTAAAATTTGAAGGGCAAAAACGGACTTTTTATAATCGGCGGCAATGCCGGCGTCTGCGTGTAACAAGCTGTACGTCTTTTCCAGCTTGGATTTTCTGACCCAGGGTGGGTTATCGGGACAGATGCTTGGACCATCTCTGGTCTTTCCCCAACCCCAGTCTCTCTTTACATGATAGATGTGGAGAGCGGTCCCGTGGAGAACCACGAAGGCGTTGTGCCAACGACGGTCCTCGGCTCTCTTTGTTGTATTTTCAATCTCGTGCTTCTTGGAGAAGATGCCCTCTAGATGGATGGAGTTGGAATAACCTGGCAACGCCTCATGGTCGTCGATAACAGCGCAACTTGACTCGCCCTTGGAACTCTTTTGCTTTGCATAAGATGCTTCAGGGAAAGGAGACTCGCTGGGCTGATAGGGCGGCGGTAGAGACGAACGCCTTGGCGGAGCCGACATGATGCGGTGATAAAACAAGTCTTCGTCTATTGATAAACGGCGCCCGAGCGGCGGTGTACCTTGGCGTGTTGCATGACTTTCGTCAGCAGGAGGCTCCTTTGACTCGTCCATGGCGATAGGCTCAGGCATTTATACACCTGGGTACACGCGATGACGGACAGAGGGCACCAACACCTGAGACGTCATTCGGCAGCGCCAACCGGTAGACGTCCGGGTCGAGTAGCTTCAGGCGTGGGACCGTCGAGTGAATGAGACTCTGAGAGTTGTGAGGAGGTTGATTAAGTTTAACCAAGCCGAAGTCTGCTCATAGCGACCCGCACTGGAGCATGCTCGGGTTGAGGGTTGACGGGCGAGGGAGGTGAGTGAGTGAGTGAGTGAGTGAGGAGAAGGGCCGGACGAGTTGGTATGTGTGAGAGGGGAGAGGCAGCAAAAGAACCTAACACAGGCGCCGATCACAGCCGGGAGGGGCGTATCAAAAGGTAAAGCGAGCGGACCAAGAGCTGTGGGCAATGTTGCAGTGAAGAACGGCACTCTACCAAGCTAGTGTCGATGGAGCCGGTAAGGTTTGGAACAACCGGAAAGCGTGGGGAGCGACGCAGGAGAAGGCTAAGACGGAGAACTGACAGGTCCAAGATGGACCGAAGAGGAGCGAAGAGAGATTTATCGGTTGGGGCGTGCGGATGGCCGGACAAGGCGCAGTCGCGCAGAAGTCGGAGATGAGCAGAG
>JANAKD010001077.1:0-10121 GCA_027627215.1 Lecanicillium saksenae | reverse complement strand
TTACGCACAAGTCATCCGTGGATGAGTATTTAAACCTCCTATGCACATGTATCGACGGTATTCGATGAAAATACATTCAAGATCTCTTGTCCCGAACCACCAAATGTAAAACGTTTTGACCAGCTCGCAAAGCCAGACTTGCCTCTCATCCCTTCGCAGATGAACCCCTCCATCGTCCAGGTTTCCGATGGCCTCTGCAGCTTTTGGAGAGGCAACGGTGAGCAGTGAGGTTTCATTGACACGGCTGCTGGGTTGTCTGAGTGTTCTGCGCGGGCTACCGCCTGTTCTGCCTTCCGTCCTTCTTTGACTTGGCAATTACATCTGTTTTCATTAAGAGGAGTCTATCTTGTCGCATATATACGCTGAGAAAACAACTTTCAGATCACTGCGGGGGTATCTGGACGCGGAAATCGATGCTCGGGTCCACAGGCAACCTAAAGGTCTTCCCTTATGCACGAGACAATTCAACGTCCGTCTGGCTGGCATACAGCTAATGGAGGCCAACACATGGACTCTTTCGCAGGAAGTACGGCAATACCCTTGCCAGGTGTTTTGAGCAGGATGGCTCATCTTCTCCAGCGGAAGCAAGCAGTGGGTATACTGCAAGGAGGTGTTCGTCTCCTGAGCCTGAGCGTGGGGGGTTATGCCGTGTTCAATCGTCACCCGCTCTCCAGAGTTGAGCTTGTAGCAAGTGAGAGGGTGAGGCTCTCCCAGACGTATCTCAATCATGGACCACAAGCCATTGGCTCCTCGTGGTTGGCTTCGCCTGTCACGGCTCTGCCGTTGCAGGGTTCCATGTTGGCGCGAGTCCATACTTCATAGAGTAAGTTACGCATGATTTGAAACCATGTTTGTTAAATACAAATTCCCCCAAGATAGCATGTGTTCATTTGTGCCATATGGCGACGTGTATCCAGCGCAGCTGCTGCACCCAGGACGCGCAAGACGGGAATATTGGTGATCGACAGTTCTTTTCTCGCGATTACTCTTCCGACATGTTCCATCATACTATTCTCCAGGATTGGCCAGCCGTTTTCTCCCTGTGATGACACTATCTGGGATGTGCGGACGCGCGGTATCGTCGGGAGGGGACGATCACAAGGCGGTGCATAACGTCCCTACAGAGATGCTATGCACTGCTTCTTACCGCAGTGCTGCACAAAAACCCTGCTCTCTTGGAATAACTATGCAGGGCGAGCAGACCCATGGTCAAGTACCGGCCAGTATGTGGACCCCTGCCAGGAGGTATCTGACGGTGACCAAAATTCGTCCCCTGGGAGCTGCGAGCGAGAGCAGTTTACAAGTACAAGCATGGTACCAACGGCAGCCACAAACGCACGGCGCGTCTCTCATCTTCCACCACGGAATGAGGATACGGAGCACACAGCTAAGGTGTGCTGATGGCGTGATCGGCGACATGGAGATGGTTAGCGGCGTGAAGATAGCGGGCACTCATGAATACGGTATCTGATGGATTCGTTCATCATTACTTTGGACCCAGTAGCATCTGTGCGAGCTTGGAATATGGAGGTTGCTCTTGGTCGCCCTTCCCATCTGCTGCCTCTACCTTTTTTGCTTACAGTGCGCTGATAAAAAACGCCACGGCACGCAAGCATTCACGCCAGAAGAATGGATTATATCTAGCCCATCATATATTCTTTCCACTAAAGCTTCCCAGCAAAAGCGATGCAAAGTTCACACAGCAAGTCCTGCTAGTGGATGCTGTTCTCCAGTCGCTTCCCACTTCTTGACCACAACTACGCAATGCGCGATGAGAATAACCGAAGCCGAGGCATTGAAAGCAGCCTCCGGGATGCGTTTTGGCCTTTTTTTGTAAGCGCATAGTAGCCCTGCGCACACCAATGCGATGGGGAAGAACACCTCTTGGGACGTAGTGTAAAGTACCGCTTGCTACCCTGGAGGCGAGACATCGGCAATACTAGTGCCCGTAGGTATACTCAGAAAGCCATGCGTACAACAATCGACGCCCTGCATACAAGATGGCATCGAATAAAGAGCAAGATGCTAGCCGTATTGCTCAGCCTCCTAGAGCTTTGTGCAAGGCGCGACGAGGCGGCCATACACCTTTCTCCATCATGTGCCAGCATATGTTCGCTCTCTGCAGCAGCTGCCGCACAACGCATAGGCCTACAAAATGCCCACGTATCTCAAGGCGCAGGACAGAGACGCTCTAGGGCCTTTACTGGCCACAGGTGCCAAGCCTGCGACGTGTGAGAAATGTAGGGCTGGCGCGTGTGCGGAGCAGGTCGTTTATTTTTGGCGTATTTGAATCTCTAAAAACGTGATGAAAGTAATAATGTACGTTTATTGCGTCGTCGCACGAAAGCTGAGAAAATAGTTCAGCAAAGTAAATGAAGAGCACAACATAACCCTGCCAGAGGGAAACTCCCGGCAGTGGCTTGTCAATTGAAGATCCAAGATGATGTACGTAGAAGATAGCCCGGGGATAGCGCCGCAGATGAATCCAGTTCCAGGGCGAAATCGAATGCCGAGACTCATCGGAAAAAGCTGGCACGTGCTGTTACTCTTCATTGTTATGCTGCGTACCCTATGAATGGAGGGTGTAAACAGCAAACTCTCAGGCCAAAGAGAGCATCCGCATCCATACGTACTATGCCTTTTCTGGCGGGGGGNCTCATCGTGGGTCGTATAACTCCCAGTCCGGGTGAAGCGGGTCAGGTGTTATGCCATCGTCTCAGTTGGAGTCTAATAGTGGGGGCTGTCTTCGGCGCACGGTCCAACGAACCAGAGATGCGTGGCTCGATTGCTGGGTCGGCGATAGCTCGTTGATGAGTTCTGAATCACGTACGTCCCGGAGGAAGACACATGTTCCACTCTTTTGAATCGTCAGCCATGTTTCCCAATCTCCCATCCGGTTTTGTAGACCGCGTGCCCTTCTGGCCTTGCACCGTAAAACATTGATAAGTCGAGCAGAGTACTTCAAATTAAGGCTCTTCACTTATGCTTCTCATGCCCCGAACTCCCACAATGTCGCAAAGAGTATGCTTGACTGTCTGTCTTGCATTGTACCTGCTTCTAACATGCTTCGAATGTTTGACAGCTCTATGCAAAGCGCGAAATGCTGCCAAAAACGCGAAAACGTCGCACCGCTCCCTTACAGCGCCTTCCCTCGCGGTGCGGTTTTTAACGCTGTACAGCATATACTGTGTTGTCGTTGCTACGCTTTCCTTCGCTTCTATCTTCATTCTCGTGGTTTTGCTCCTAGAATTTGAGTTATCAGAGCAGCGCGCGGTATATGCAGCGGCCCTTGTCGACTGTTTCAGCCAGGTTCGTGTCGCGTCGTCTCGATCAAAGCGGCCTGTACTTACCTCAATTCAGTTCGCGCTTCTCTATTCCATCATACCGGTACATATTTGTCATGCTTTTCTTTTTTGTTTCCTACCATGTGTTGGCGCGGTGCTTGAAATGTTGGCGATCGTTGGCATCCATGGAAACGTATTGGGCCCGATGGGTGCGTTACTGTGTGCCGCTGGAGACCTGAGTTTCTATTGGTGGCTGAAGAGCAATCAAATCCAGTCTAGCTGCCTCTGGATGATTGTACCATGCGTTTGTCGTGTTATTACCATTGCAGTTGTTATTGTTGCGCTGGTGCAGTACGGTCTGCAATTCGTAAGTTCACACAATGTCTTGCGGCTTGTCAATTCTAACAAAGTGGTAGCTTATCATTATACCCTTACTCCTATCGGCACTCTCCCGAACCCCATACCGCACTCTTGCGAACTTCGTCTCGAACAATAGAAGCTCGCGCCAGACCGAAGAGCGGGCCTCCTGCATATCTCACCAAAGTGACGTAGAGAGAGACTCCACAGTCCGTTAATCTCGATTTTGTATAGCTACATAAATCAGAAATAAACTGCATTATGTTGCTATTGCTCCCCGGTAATTACCACTTGTCTATTTCAAGTGTATTTTAAAGGATCCAAACACTATACAGCACTTCATATGCATATGTTAATAATCATTGCGTTTGATGTTGCTTTGTATAGAGTCGCCAGCTAATTTATCAGAGACAAAAGAAGCAGTTAGCGGAGGATGACTAACATAGAAGAGGCCCACCTTTGGCTGGTTTACTTTCGCTGGGCGTCTCAGGCATGTGATGTAAGCCAGCTAGGATTCATGTTGGATACGCACAGTAAGCGTGGGCCTTCACTACCGGCTTTTATAGCTGCGTGATCCTGGAGACATCTACCTGAATAGCCGCAAGTTACTTGGTCTGCGTGGCTGCTGACCCGCGACACCATTTGTTAGGGCGAGAGATTTGCCTGGGAAACTGCGCGTTGCGAATGGCGTGAGATTGGAATGTTCTTTCCGCGTTAGCACTGCTTTGATTGAATTGTTCCCCTGCTATTGGAATTATCCGTGGCAGAAAGTCTTGCGCAGGCGCTATTTGGTATTGCGGTATGCTCACCGATCGATGGAATTGCTGCACCCGAAGCTGTTTCTGAAGAGTCAATGCGCATTGAATGTGAAGCAGGTGAAGACGCCACTTGAGAGGGTTAGCCTTGCGATACCATAGAAGAAGTTTTCTTTGAGACACTTCGGGGGCGTCTTGATGCAGCTGCAGCTGCTTTTGTGTGTGTATGTAGTGTGTTTCCAGACTCCAGTGGCTAAAAATAGACATATAAAAGTTTGAACCACCTGGATGAGTGCGTGCCAGACGGCAGGTCCCGTGGCCACTATTGCACCGCCGTGGAACAAGGCAGAGATTTAGGGGCAGGTGGCCCACAGTCTTGGCTATATAAGACCGCAAAGCTGGACACACATGACGCTCGAGCATCCTGCGACTGTCGACTTCGAATACAAATGTCCGCCCGTAAATCCCCCCGTTTCGCCGTTACCCTGGCTCGTGTACGTGCTGGATCGAAAGGGATGGGTTCGCGCCAGCATACCAAACAACGGCGCAACGCTAGGAGGTTGTATATGCATGTGTCGCCGTTTCATCTCAAAAGCAGCTTCGGAACCCAGCCAATGCTGGACATCGTGTATACCGTAACTCCTGGCCAGGTATGGCGGGGGTTGACACGCTATCGAAACTTTCTTTGTACATCATTTAACTGTTAAAAAGTTGCCGTGGGTAAAACTAACCATCGTTTCCTTTAGTGAACGGCGTGAAGTATCCTGTGGGAGGTTTCGTCTATGTCGCGAACGAGGCCACTTTGGAATGGGCGAGCTCAAGCCAGGAAGTATCGAAATGTTTGAACAAGCTCTGGGTGGCATACGTACTTGACATCCGTGCATTCGACCCGCGCCAAGTCTTTGCTTTGGTGACTTGGATGTATTCGCCAGAAGAGCTACCCAAAGGTACTCTCGACGGCAATGGACGTGTAAAAGGCCGACAACCGTATCATGGCAATCGAGAGTTGATTGCTTCTAATCATTGTGAGTTCAGTATGGAAGCATTTGAGTCTTCGCTAATAAGTGAACTACTAGTGGATATCATTAATGTGCAAAGCGTCGTCGGTTGTGCGGATGTGCAGCAACGGTTGATAACCGAGGGCGAGCCGGGTGGTCATAATCCATGGTGGCGTCAAGCATTCAACTGTCTTACAGGGAAACTTCATGAGGGAGACCTAAACACAATTGAGGAGGTCTGATTGGTGACAATTTGGACATGGTATCCCGGAAAACCGTGTTGGTGCCGCGGTTTGAATCTGTCTTCTAGAGCCTTGTCTTGGTAGCAGAGCTAGCATGCATCCATCTCATCTTCGAATAGCAAGTTGCGACCGTGAAAGTGACACCTCTTGTACCAGTAGCTTTATATAGTTTTACGATATACTAGGCATTGGCAGCAGCTCCGGACAGTACCAACCCCAATACACGGCCAGTGTTCGACCCGGAGAAGCATCATCTGTGGTTGCGGTCGGTGATGGTTCTGTAGCTCTGCCGAGTAGCCAACAGATGAAAATCGGGAAGCTTTTCCGCAGCCGGATGGCGGTGCTAGTTTGCGTTGGTACTGCGTGCTGCGGAAAGTGCGAGGCCTTCGCAGACCTGTAGGGTGAATGGCTCACATTGCATATGATTCGGTCTCGTGCCACTCATCTCAACAATCTAGGCGAAATGCTCGGCAAGCTATTACGGATGTTCCGGGGGGTGGGGGAGGGGAGAAAAAAACAATGTACATTCTCTAAATTAACTAAATTCAAGTAAATGTCTAAGCGGGAGGAACAAGACTCACTGGCCAGAATCAGCGCAAGCGACGGACGGTAACGAGGTTAATCATCATCCCGTTGCTTTAGTCTTGCACAGTACCGTACTTGGAGTGCTTCCGTTGACCGTTCCGCAAGTTTGGCGCAAAAATGAGAATGGATTTCAGCCCAACATAGCCCTTGCTCTTCCTTCCATATAAGCCATCGGTCTTCAAATGTTGTGAACCTTTCAGCCGTCCACTTCGTCACTTTGGCTCGCCCGTTTGTCGATTTCAGCATCCATCTACTTCAGATACATTCGTGGGGAGTGTCGTTAGTATGGGGAGAAGGATTGAAACTGACTGATGGTCAAGCAATGACAGGATTGAGCCGCTATCTTTGCTAATCCTGCTTATCCATTTCAATCCATGTCCATTTTTTTCGAACGTAAAACGTGAACTTGAACGGATGCATCCCTCCAGCCACCTTGCACACTTTTATTTCTCTCGAATCATTGTATCCTTTCTGCTCTCTGTTCCTCAGGTCTCCTATTCCCACCTTTCTCGATCGGAACGTCCATGAGTGACTTTCTGAATGTGTTAGTTCCTGGCCATTGTTCCTGGCCTAACAGCGCTTGTGCTGTTCTTGCCAAGCTGCTTAACGGCCGGTTGGTGGCTAGTAGCTTTCCACCTGTCCCATTGCTGGCGGATGTAGTAGCTGTCCGCTTGCGCCCGCCTTTGTGCCTTTGCGCCCTTGTGCCTTTGTGCCGTTTTGGCCCGTGATTTGTGAGCCCATCGTTTAGTCAATTACAAACTAGTTGCTTGGTCTTTCGCCGGCTTCTGGCTGCATGCCGTTTGGCCTTCTCTTCCTCGTCTTTGCAATGGCATACTTGGGCATTCTAAACGCGCCATAACTAATGACGCAGGACGGGAGCTAAAAGCAGATAGACAATAGGCAGTTAAGAGCAGAAACTCTACGAGGCATGTAATAGCGCCAATAGGCTAGAATTGGTCGTGCCAGCATTGGTCGTGCCAGCATTGGTCGTGCCAGCATGGGTCGCACCAGAAGCGGACTTGGTACCAGAAGCGGACGCATTGTATTCCTGATTAGCTCTGATGCATGAAATGGAGATTGCCATTCGCTAATCTTGATCAAGTAGGCAAGGCGGTGAGAGAGTAGTTCCACCAGAATGGCAGGCGGTGGAAGAATGAGAGCGTGAATGCAGCAGGCGGTGACGCAAGGCGACTGCCATTAGTTTGTAAATTATACTACAAAATGTATTTTGGGGACCTCTTACTCTCTGGAAATTTGTAACCGGCTACCTAACACGAATAGCAACTTCCCTTCTCCAACGCTTCAAGTCAGGAGTGCCAATTTGTTGTTCAATGCGGGGGTGTTTTGGGCCGAATCATTATTTTCCCTACAGAAATGGGTATGGTTACTTGGCTTACACGCAAAGCGATGAAGAGGACACAACGAGTGCTGAAGCGGTACGTGAGCTTCAACACGTTTATAGGTTTCAGCGAGTCCCCTGAACAGTTTTCCGTATCCTTTGAGCAGCAATTCAAGCATACTATGTGAATGGTATCATGCATTGGCCTTTGGCAGGATATTGATCAGCCCTTGCAACGTAGATTTCTTGTCGGTCACTTTTTCTCGGCTTTGCAATGTATGATAAGAGTGAGCTAAAAAGGCGACAGTGTTTATGCCATAGTACCCTTATTTCCTCACTGTGATGGTTTGCTAGTAAGTTGATTCAACTATCTAGTTCCTATGCTGTTTACTATCAAGATGAAGAGGGAAGAGAGTGAATCAACTAGGGGGTCATAACAACAGTGTTATGGCTCCGAGCCAATGAAGGTTTTGGAGGCTCAGCGGCGCAGCGCGCCGCGCAAGCTGCTTGCCCGTTACACTCACCAGTACATCTGAGGGTACCATAATGCATCCGCTCCATGTTCTAATCGATGGCAATATTCGTTGGCTACTGTTCCCTGGCTTTAATGAGCGGCTGTTGTATACGAACACCCGGCAACATATATTCAATGTTAGATGTAGCATATGATAGATCGTAGCAACATGAACTTTGACTTGGTTCTCGGGATCAGAGCTTACCCTTTATCCACAGACCGTTCGAGGCTTCTCTGTGTCCGTTCCCTTCACCCACCAACTTCACAGACTGCTCCTGATGCACCGAACGCGTCCACCCGCCCTTAGCCTCGAATAACGCACCCACGGGAGCCGCCACGGCCAGTAGCTGCGCGTCCAAGTACCGCGGTGCCACCAGCGATAGACCAATGGGGCATACGGCTCTTGCCGCAGAAGCCTGGCACATGGAGCACAGGCCCTTGCATGTGCCTGCCGCGCTGGCAACGTCTCTTGGTGCTAGCAGGCCAAAGATGGCGAGGCGCAGCTCCTGCGGGAGATCGAGGACGAAAGCCGACAGCATCTTCCGGGTGGGCGCAAAAGCTCTCGATATTGAGCTGTAGGGAAGATTGGAGAAGCGAGAAGGAGCAGAGGCATTGATGTCAGAGAAACAAAGGAGACTTGGCAGCAGCCTGGCAGCCTGGCAGCCTGTCACTGATGCGCACTTTACAGTGGATGTAACAGTGGGTGCAGTGGGTATAATGAGGCTATTAGATACGGAAGACAGGCAAGAGCAAGATATGCGGGGAGCCTCAATGCTCCAGCTCTTAGAAATGCTTGATGTGTTTTGTGATATACATTGCAGTAGATCTAGGGGTGGCGAGTCTAAAGAGAGTGAGTGTGCTGTATCCATGCACACGTGCCTCCATCGCGAAAAATGGGCATGATGCTCCGAGGTCTAAGCACGGCTGTTGTCGCTGTCAGTCACGCTCATTGTCGAGATCATATCAGCAGGTAAAGGTGTTGGAAGAAATGTCAGAGTAATTGCTTTTATTTCCACAGCCGTCTTTCCCCGTATTTAACCGCTTCCTTCTCCTATGTGGCTAAAAAACCGTGATCATGAAAAACTAAATAACAAAAAAAAAAAGGACAAAAACGAGTATTGATTTCTGTCTCTTGCAAAGAGAACAAAAATACAACAAAAAAAAAGGCCATGCCATGCCATATCAAAAAGATTGGTTTCGCCTCCCCTCCCCAAGATGATTTGATTTCCCTGTAGAATTACCACCACCAAGTGAAAAATAAAACAGAAGAAACCAAGATGAAATCAGACATAAAAAAACAGAGTTTAGCAAAAGGCAACGACTGCGTATTTCCTTGAGCGCCGGCAAAAGGAAAATATAAAAAGATGAGTGCGCTGGTGACGGGAGACCAGCATATGCAAAAATGGCAAGATGAAATGAAAAAAAAAAAAGAGCCCTTGGCCAAGTTTTTCTTCGGTGCCTGTATTCCACCGGAGGAAAGAAAAAAAAACGACGACTAGAAAATTTGGGGGTATCGCAGAATGAGATGTGAAACAACTCCCACAGCATAAAATAGTGTCTTTTTGCCAATGAAGATATATAGGCGCGAGAATCTGCGCGCAAAAACGCCGATGCATGCGAAAAGCAAAAAAATATGTTGTGTGCGTGTCGGTATGGCCGAGGCCGCTGATTAAGGGAGTGTGGTTGAAATGAAAAACGGCAGCATGTCCAATAACATGGCAGGATATGTGCCAGCAGTCCTGCTCTGCCTGGTGTATAGTATGGTTATATGCAACGGTTGCACGCAAAGGTGATGAACCGAATCGTCAAGGAGATCTTCTCATAACAGGTCATCAATGGATCGAATAATGGGTGCCTCGCCCCGCGTAGGTGGGCTGCGCGGGTCGGTTATGGGATCAGGCCGGCCAAAAAAGAACGTTGCCTCACGCGGGAATGTCGTGCCTCGAGGGGAGAACAGACCGCCTTCGACGGGGGCTGGCGCAGCGGCAGTGTTCATGTACTGCATGCCCGCAAAGCCGGTTAAGCCCGCAAAGCCTGCATAGTCACC
>JANAKD010001076.1:0-10125 GCA_027627215.1 Lecanicillium saksenae | reverse complement strand
TGTCGCTGCCGTGGGCGAACACGGCCGATCAGTGCTCGACGTGGTCGGTGCGGAACAACTCCTGGACGGTGCAGGTGGACACGTCAAACGTGCCTGCCAGCATGCAGGACCGATTCGAAGGCGACTGGTTCGACATGCAGGACTTGGAGCTCTTTTTGGTTGAGAGGGGCGTTACGCTGAGTATGAAGCCGAATAAGGAGCCCAATGGTGATGTAAACGTGCCGTTATTCTTGCGGGGTAAGTAGTACTCGCGAAAAGTAAAGCTCTCGTCGTTCACCGCTGACTCTGTTTGCAGGCCTCATGTTAAATACGACATGTCTTGGTCAGTCTCCAGGCTTTAGGCGTCGCGACGTCGAGATGGCATTGCAATCGGCCCAGTGCGTTCCGCGGGCGTCATCCTGAAATATGCCTTTGAAAGGACTTGTACTTTTAGGTTTATAATGATATGGAGCTATGGTAATGAATTATGCGTTATTCACAGCATTCTGCCATCCGTCAGCGTTTGACCATCGCCGTTTGACGGTCGCCACCGTCCGTTTGCACTCATCTGCCGTGAACTTTTCCGCCATCAACACGGGAATCTTCCCTCTTCCACCCAAATTAACCACTTGCAAGCTTACGACTTTTGCCACCGAGACCTTTCACAGTCGATCAAAAAAGATATCGCGGCCCTGCTCTGCACGCCAAATCAACCAGCGCATCACACAGCCCAGCTTTTTCGTCAAAAAATGGAAAGACTTCCGCCCGAGCTTCTGTTGCAGATTGCAGATTCCTGCACAGCGTATCACGATCTTGCCTCGTTGGTTGCAACATGTCGCTTCATGCATTCGAACTTGGGGAGACAACTCTACAGGAGAGACTATCAGGCGATGATGCTTGGCGATAATCGCAGTTTTGCTCCTTGACTGGCTAAGATTCGAATGCTTGCCGGTTGCTTCTACAACACTGCAGAAATGGTTCAAGCATATTTCATGCCCGGACGATGCCGCAAAACGCAGCCGTTGGGACGCCTGTTTGGCGACTGCTTTGTACACGACTGCGCGTGATGGCGACGACGACTCGGTAAAGTTATTAGTACGCAACGGCGCGCCATTGGACTCCCGAGCATACGATGCTATTACTCCCCTAGAGATCTCTCTCAGTGCATGGAACCTCAGCGTCGCGAAATATTTGATTGATGTCGGATTTGATATCAGAGGCTCAAAATCGAACTTCTCCCCGCTTTGGCGCGCGTGCGATCTGGGTGATGCAGGAGTTGAGATTGTTCAGATATTACTCAGTCGTGGAGCCGATCCCTTCTTTGAAACTTCTGACGAGTTGAGAGAGCCATATGACGTGCAGCCCGCGCCCACAGCAGCCGCATCCTCTGGATCAGTTACCTTACTCGAAATCTTCGCAAGTCGAGGCGTGGATCTGTGCAGCGACGCTCATTATACGGCACGAAACTTGCCAGTCTACAGCGCCATGTTTTCTTCGAGGGGTGGTTCACACAGGCCTGGGCTCGAATTCCTTCTTCAGAACGGCTTTTATCTATCCTGGGATACGCTATTAGGTCAACAGTTGTTAGAATGGATTTGTGAGGGGTGGATGGACGAAGAAGCCCTGAGGCTTTTTTCGTTATATACAGGCATTTACCCCCAAATAGTGTATCCACATGAAACTTGATTAATGTTTTAATAAAGAAAATTTGTCTATGAATTTCGTTCTATTTTCTTCGGAAATTTGAACTGGTTATTCGTGCTTGTGAATGTGAATTTTTGTCACTTCATGTTCGAATCGCAGCACAGCGCCCACCAAATGCAGGGTAGCGCTTGCGCTTGCGTCAGAGTGGACGTTTACAAAAAAAATCGCTAACACTAACCAAGTGGACGGAAAATATCAAGAGTTTTTATTAATACTATACTGAAAATTAAATAAATGTAAAGCAGTAAAATGACTTGATAATATTCTCTTACATTGGAATGGTATTACTACTATGAAGGTCGAGGTTGAACGTAAAAGACTAGTGATATATTGCGTCCACGGCATGCTTGATGAAAAGACAACAATCCAAACCTGCACGTGAACACCTGTTACACATACTGAAAGCCCCAAATAAAGGACTGTGCCAAGTTCGCTTGATATCCCTCCACTACACACTTATCCGCCGAGCGCCGACTTCACCTATATTCCTTCCCTTGCGGCTATGTATTACCTCACGTCAGGCGACACAACGCTGGGGGCCGAGCCTGTTGCGAGAATATGCCAAATACCGAGCTCGGCCGGTGTACTAAATGGCCTTTGGGGCAATTATTTGCTGACGATCTATGGTGTACCTACCATCATTGATGTTCGTTTAGCGCCCTCTGTCGAAAACCAACACACCGCTTACCCACCGACAGGATGTGGCATTTGTTGTGCCCGATGCTCGAATGGCCGCAGCCTCATCTGCCCTTGCCCAGGCCAATTTTACTCCTTGCAGAAACAATCCGGACTGCGATCGTCCATACCGTTTTCAAGCTCGACGTTCTTTGAAGTACCTTCACTTGAATGATGTGTTTACGATATCCTTGTACCGAAACCCCGACACTCTCTGGGAGCATCACCGGCGGTATCCTAAGCGCGTCGCATATTTCACTCCCTTCAGACGCTCCATCGAAGGGACGAGGGCAGCTGGCGTCAGAATAATGCGTCGTGCGGGTTCCATTCATTACACAATTCTGTGAGTTTCATGTGCTGCTCTCATGACACTAGATATGAGTCTTACTGGATAGTGTTATCGACCTATATAATGGAGTATGTTGACGAAATGAGTTACTTCAGCGCCAAAGATCTGGGGGAAGATTTCGGAAAGTTTTACTGCGTTGTGAAGGGGGGCGATCCTTCTTCGATGTGGTCACTCCTGGAGGAGCCCACCCCAACTTGTGATCACGCTGTCGTCTGCCAAATGGACAGAATTTATTATTTTAAATGTATAATTACATCCATTGCGGAATTTGGTCAATTTCAGAGTCATTTAAGGAGTTAGGCCTCTTCAATTAACCATTTTGAATAATTCATAGCTACGGCAAGAAAAGCTCGTGGAATACTTGGCCTAAATGCCAATAATCTTTGAGACACTAAAGCCAGCAGCCTGTGCAGAGTAATATCCCCTCTGATTTGACATGAAACGCTTTCCATTTTCATGCTGGAAGTCGCAGTTGAAATGTGTATGTCCAAATGCCCAAAGCTTCACAACAGGCGCTTTCCAGCACAGCTCCGTGGACAGGTCCGTCATGAAACCAAATGAAATCGTGCTGCCTTGGTGTTGGGGATCGGTAACATCTGCGTTAGTCAGTGGGCAGTAATGGGTGAACACGAACACCTCACGGTGGGCTTCTGAGCGTGATATGCGCTCGACCTCTGCATTAAGCCAGTCGACATCAGAACGATGGGCTTCACGGTGCGACTGAACTGTCCAATCGTCAATGAGGTAAAAGTTGTTTGACCCCATGCTGACACCGTCTTGATTTTCAAACGCCACATGCGAGAACAGAGTGCATCCCAGAATAGTGACTGTAAGGGGCAAGTCGTAACGGGTTTGGTCGAGGAGAACAAGCTGGTCGGGTTGGGTCAGCCCCATACGAAACGTCTCGACTTTTGCCTTGGCTTCGGGCCAGCTACTGTAGTATGGCTCGTGGTTGCCTAGGACCAGAAAGACAACGCGGAAAACTTGGAGTTGACGGCGGAGGAAAGAAAAGAAGCCATCGTCCTTGGTGTAGCCAATGTCGCCGAGCAAGGCTAGGTACGGCGCTTTCGGTTCGACTTGAAAGAGGTCATATCCACTTGGGGATTCGAGGTGGAGATCAGACAGGATTTATATTCTTAGTTCCGTCATCGGCGGCAATGCAAGGCGTGAAATTTTATTGCGATTTGTAATTTTGGGGAAGAGATAGCTGCGTTTGCAGTTGTAACCTGTCAGTTCGCGGCCAACAATAAGCACGCAGAAGTACTACACTAGTGGGAGGGTGCGTGGCCAGCGTACTTGCCTGCGCAAACCGTACCTGGCACTGAACAGATAATATCAGCAAGCCACTCGCTCATTCCAGGCTTTTTTTCAGCCAATTGCTCGTCCTCAAACCAGTTGTATTTAAACTAGATGATCTGCTCGAAGAAAATAGCAAATACAGTCGCCCCTGCCGCGCACTCGTGCGTTAAGAAGAAACCATGGCACCGAGATCGAAGGACGATGTTCTTCGAGTTTGTCAGATGAGTTTTAATTGGACCTTTCATCATGACTTACCACTTGTGGATGTTTTATTTCTTTTTATGATTGCGCGTTGCCTACCTATGGACTAGGCCCAGTGAATGAACCTCGTGGTACGTTAGCTTTGGATATCCAACGCGGCAGCAAACGCTCACTTCCCAGGCATAGGTTGGTGCTGCAAAAGCATTCCTCATTTTTCCTCTTCCAATTCATCCAAACCAGAGTCCTAGAACTGTTGAGTGCTTCAGTTCTCGCACCGTCCGAATCCCTCTCATCTTTATTGCCCGACCTGTTCTCCCAAAACTTCCCAGCGCTCCCTCCTCGCGCGATGAAGCAGCTACCAACGGAGATCCTACTACAAATCGCCGACCTCTGCAGCTCATGCCGTGACTTGGCTGCTCTTGTTTCAGCATGCCGCCGCTTGCACTTCGAGCTTGAAGGGGTGCTCTACAAGCGAGAATATCTGAGTCCATTCACACATATCGAACCCCGCATGGCAATTTGCAAGGCAGCAGAAGACCCCGAACGCATCGATTCTCTGAAAAAGTGGTTGAAGTACATTCTTGCTCAGAGATCAGAAAGTGCCGAACACGAACGCAAGAAGTTGCATTTAGGAGCAGCTCTCAGGGCAGCGGCAGGAACTGCAACAGATCAGCGGTGGCCCTGCTGCTGGACCACGTCACCCCAACTGATGGCCAAGATAAAAGACACGGCAACCCGTTTCTCATAGCTATCGAAAACGGTCATTTATCTTTGGTTAAACTGTTCCTCAGACACAGCTGGGATCTCTCACAAATGGAGGAGAGCACCTCTCCCCTTCTCGCAGCCTGCCGTCAAGGCGACCGCGCCACTGAGGCTGTTCAAATGATGCTTGATCATCAATTCAGTCATCCTTGGCCTATAAGTAAAGCCGAACCCACCACCGTTGAAAAATTTGGCTTGATTCAAGCTGTAGCCAGTGCCGGGTCAATCAGCTTGCTGCGTTTCTTTGCCGCTCGTGGGTATAACCTTTGCAATCTGTATTACGCGAGTGACTATTACCTCCCTGTGTATCATGCAATGGTTGCATGTCGCTACAAAGCGCTTGAGTTTCTTCTCCAGGAAAGACTTTACCCACCATGGACGTCTGAACCGGGCATGGAGCTACTCGCAAGCCTCGGTCGGCGGGCTACTGCCAAGTCCATGTCGCTATTCCTGATATACACAGGTCTTTCCGTGAATCGGCACTATGCACAGGCCGGCTCTGTTTTCTCGAATGTCATAAGATACAGCAAGGATCATAAACTGGCAGAGTTTCTCATTTCTAAAGGCGCTAATGTCAATGAGCCGAATGTCAATGGGAGGTCGGCGCTGACTCAGGTCATGATACGAGGCGACATTCGCACGTCTAAATGGATGGATATATTGGTTCAAAATGGCGTGAATCTTAAATAGTGCTTTGAAACAATTAGGTCGGTCATTTTCTACCGTTCTATCCGCCGATTGTCGCTTTTGATCGACGCGGGCGTCAATATGTCAATGCGCGGACCCCAGGTCATTACACCCCTGATGATGGCCGCACAGCAGCAGAGAGGATATAAATACGTTAAAGCTATACTTGAGAGTGGCATTGATGGTATCGATGTCCCAAACGACGATCAAGAGACGGCGCTGAAACTCGGAGTCACACAGGGCGACATTAAAACGGTGCAACTGCTTCTTAGGTACGGAGCCAACCCGAATCAATTTGCGGCTTCGGGGCTATCTCTGCTTTCACTGGCCGCGTAGCTCCAGAATCCTAGACGTCTATCCCTCCTTATCGACGCAGGTGCGGATGTAAATGTTCTGGGCGAAAATGGAGAAGGCCAATCACGGCTCATCCATGCAGTCATCCACGGACGCCGCCTCTCTGCCCAGCTTCTCTTAGAGCATGGTGCGGATACCGAAGTGCGTGATAAGAGAGGAAGCGGCATTCGTGACTATTTATCGAGACACACGCCCTCGGCGGCCATAAGGTGAGCTTTCAAAAAGCGGCGAGGACTTTGCGCATGAACCCTGCCCGACGTCGCCCTTGGGAGTCGCGATACCCTATACACACTGCTTGCTGGAAGGAAAATGGAAGAAATATCTGCTTTGCACAAATTTATGGGCTATTGCATGAATTTTATTTGAATTTTATGAGTTGATTCCACAACAACGGTGTTGCTCAGACTGGTTGACCTGGTTCGTCGCGATTTGCTGACGAAATGCCGCAAGATTATTCATGGTTTACAGTTTACTAGCTTATTTGCTCTCAGTCATGGATATGGCGTTTTATGTACTAGACTAAATTGTGCTTTAATATACCAAACTCCTCTGTGCAAGAAATAAGCCCCGATATAAGATACCGCTGACAGCACTTGACCAAGAGCCATCATTAATCTGCCCCGGGAAATAGCTTAATCCGGGCGCTTATTACCACCTTAGACTCCAACCTATTTTCGGGCCGGTTTCTGGTGGCCGAATCACGCACCAATGTTCCCAAGTTGAAGTACCCCTTCCAGCGTGGCCGTAACACGCCGGTGCTGTGTCCACAACGACCACTCAAACTCGAGACGTGGTGCCAAACATGGAGGAGAATTCGGAATGTTGAATGAGTCTAATACTTCAGAGATCCTATCAATTTTCATTAATGACATATTACGCAGACAAAGATTATTTTCCTTTCCCGCGCATAGCGCTTTTGCGACGGGTGCGTCCACAACAAGGCTGCGACGTGGGGGCGAGATCCTGGCGCGTATATTCCTTCAGCGGCTAGGCATGCTGCTGTTGTGTTCGAATCTCGCTGAAGGATGTAACGGCGCAGTATAGAGGAAATTGTTATAAGTGAAAGCATTCTGCCGGATTTTATACCAGCTAGAGTCCGGCAGAGAATGATATAATTTCCTCCCTAGGATGCGGTACGAATAGTGTTGATGGCGAGGCTAACAAGCAGTTGCCGACCAGGCTGCTTGTTGGGGCTGTCTTCGCACCTGCAGGGGGCGACCGAATGTGGTGACCTGCATGAGATGAAAGCTGGGTTGGAGGCAGTGCAGAGCTGAATGGTTTCCCATCTCACCCGTGTTTCCCCCATTTTCTCATAAAGGAATGTCAACTCCTTTCACCAAACATTGCTCCTCTCAACCATCCTACTACTTTCTGTTATGCAATCCAAATCCTCCTGTGATATCCTATTCTCCAGAGCCTCCAAGCGAAGCCAACATGACGGCCAACTTCAACTCGGACGTGCTACAAGAGCTGAATTCCCCAGAAGCTCAGCAGCTTCATGGCCTTACAAAGGAATTAACTCGCATCGGTGTTGGCAATATTGTCGACTTACCGCAGATCGTCGTGTTCGGTGGTCAGAATGCGGGCAAATCGTCGGTTTTGGAGGCCATCTCTCATATCCGATTCCCTATCGACTCTGGCTTATGCACACGTTTTGCTACAGAGCTTGAACTCAAGCATGGCCCAGAACCACGGATCCGCGCCAGCGTGAAATTCGCGGCTAGCAGAGAGACTAAGACACTGAGTTACGATGGCTTTAACGAAAGCGATCTGCCGGACATCATTAAGAAGGCAAAAGAAGAAATGGGAATTTCGGGATCTGAAAAGCGTTTCACGAAAGATATTTTGAGACTGGATATTGAAGGGCCCTCGATGTACCCTCTCCAACTGGTGGATCTTCCAGGTGTCTTCGAGGTCACGTCTGAAGAACAAACCGAACAAGACAAGCGCACGGTTAAAGAGTTGGTCGACAGCTACTTGAACCAAAAGAACAGTATCGTCATGATGGTTATCGCGTCTGAAACTGACTATCACATGCAGTCCACCCTTGAAAAATTGAAGAAATTCGATGAGGCGGGTGGACGCACGATTGGAATTATCACCAAGCCCGACAAGGCAACGTCGGACGAAATTCGGAAGCCATACATTGAGTTGGCTTTGAATCAGAATGATAAGTTTAAGCTGAAATTAGGCTGGCATGTCATGCGCAACCGAGATACGAAGGATGAAAACCATGATTTCGCTGCGCGTGATTCAGCAGAGGCCAATTTTTTTGAGGAATCAAGCTGGGCAAGGATTCCACGTGGTAACCGTGGGGTAAATTCACTTCGCGTACGGCTCAGCAAGATTCAATTCGACCACTTGCGCCACAGCATCCCTACTATCATACAAGAGATGAAAACCAAACTCGCCGAACGGGACGAGGAGCTGGAGAGGCTGGGACCCGCGCGACCTAATCGCAGTGATATGCGCAACTTTCTTAACAGGAAAGCAGATTCATTCCAGCAGCTGGCAAAGGAAGCTGTGGAGGGTCGATATCACGAGGCATTTTTTCGCCGCTCACCCGACCAGTATAAGCTTCGTGCTCAGCTGCGAAACTTCAGTGCGGCATTTGACTATACTCTGCGCGCCAAAGGTGCGGATCGCATTGTTGTGAAGGATGAAGACGAAGACGAAGACGAGAAACAAGAAGATGACGCATCCAGTGAAGAATCTGAGGACTACTTTGAGTTGCCGGAGTACCTGGAAGACTTTTTGGAAGCAAACCCATACCCCTTCGCTGACCCAGAAGAATGCACCTTCTCCGAATTGAGCGAGGAACTTAACAAAGAAGCAGCCAAGACACGCGGCCTTGAGTTCCCCGGTTCCACGAACGACAACCTTGCTCTGCGTCTTTTCCAGAGACAGTCTCGTAAATGGGAAGGCATTGCCCAACATCACATCGACTTGGTTGCCGCCAGTGCTAGACTCTTCGTGGAAAAGGCCATCGAGTACTTGGTTGGACCGGCAGACACCAATTTCACTACGAATACCATCCTGCATACCATTGTGGATGACTTCTTTGAGAAACGCGAGCGCAGTCTTAAAGACAAGCTGGAGGAGCTGATTTGTCCTTACCGCGAAGCCTATGCTTTGCCTATTGACAGAGACTTTATACAACTGAAAAAGACAAAGGCTGCCGCGCGATACAGCCATCACGGCGGTGACTTTGCCCCCAATGACGTTGTAAGCGTAATGGAGACGTATTACGAAGTAAGTGGAAACTCTGGAGAGAGTACTCTGAGGCGTGGAGCTAACATGACACACCAGCTGTCGCGAAGGACATTCACCGACAACATCATCAACCTTGCGGTGGAGAGCTGTCTAGTTCGCCACATACCACACATATTCACCCCCACGAGTGTGGGAGAGATGAGCGACGAGACAGTAGAGAAGCTTGCTAAAGAATCTGAGGACGTCATAACTCGTAGGGAGGATCTGGAGGTGGATAAAGACAAATTGACAGAAGCGCTCAAGTACTGCAACAAATATCGACCCCGGAATTCGCCTGGTGAGCACAACCAACAACCTCTGTTCCTCTTTAAACTAACCACTCCCAGATAACTCTCAGACGAACACCATAACACGAGGGAGCTCGCCAGCATCCTCTGGAAAAAAGGATAAATCCAGTGCGAAGGATTTCGGCTCAAAACCTACTGTTCCGTCTCCGGGGGGCATTCCATTCGGTGCCGGCTCTTCTTCGAACAACCCGAGCACATCATCCAAGTCGGGACCGAGCCTCTTCCCATCATCATCGCCACCAAGTGACAAAGCTGCAAGTGCTCAACTTAGTCCCCTTCCGCTCCAACCAAGCTCAGGTGGACTGTTTGGTGGCGCTAAAGCTTCGTCTAACGTGGCCGGAACTGGCCAGTCCCAAGACACATCTCCCCATCCCAAAGCCGGTGCCGCCTCGCTCTTCGGCAGCTCTAGCTTCCAAACATCGGCTATCAGCCCACCCGGTACTGGGCTATTTGGCGGCGCTAAGGGTTCATCTAACACCACTAGAACTGGTCAACACGATTCCCTTTCGTTGCCACCAAACTCGGGCGGACTGTTTGGTGGCGCTAAAGCTTCGT
>JANAKD010001075.1:0-10126 GCA_027627215.1 Lecanicillium saksenae | reverse complement strand
CTCAGCCATGGGCTTCTTGTTTGTTGTGCTGATTTACGGCGAGGTCGAGGTTGGAAATCGGGGTGCCGTTTTGCGTGAAGCGGGCTTGCTCGCCAGAAAAGTGACGGTGCTTGAGCCCGTCGAGGTCACCTTTATGAGCGAATAAAGCGAGAGAGGGAACACCTCACGAGATGCTTGGCGAGGAACACAAAATTGGCCCTGGCTGGTGGCATCAACCTGGGATCATGCTTGGAAAGCTTATACGTGAAACGCGGCAAACGCTGTTGTGAATGTTCTCATCAATGGCTGTGCGGCCCAGCCCCCCGCGCCGGCTGTCGAACGGCTCCACGTGACGGGTTGATGCATCTACGTAGACGGCTTCTACTGCAAACGCTGCCATGTTGAATTACAATGCTATCCCCTTATATCGCCAAACATTCTGTGAGTGGTGGTGATGATGATGATTCTCTTGGGCTTGCTCGCCATCAAGCACTTCTTTTGCTCGACCCAATATGGAAGTCCCCGAACGAGGTTGCAGCGGTCCCCGCAAGACACCGAGTTGCTGGCCCCGTCGTCTTCGGCAGTTGACACGCCACATCTGCCACCACGTCTGCGCTGTCTCGAAATGTCTTATCAGCAGACAGTCGGGCTGAATGGGAAAACGAACAGAAGCAGCACTGGGCGCGTCGGATGCCATTTTCAGCTTACTTTTCTCGTCCTTTATTTTCCCCCGCCTCAGCCAAGCTGGCTGGTGGGTGGTCTCGACGATCCTGCTTTGTGTCCTTTTGGTGGCGTCCTCTAGCGGCGGCCTTTGGCACATGCTCGGGACCTTGCAACTGGGGTGGCACAACACCTGCGAAATATGACCGGAGTAACAAATGTTCACGCGATGAAATCCCATATCTCGTCTGTGTAGGATACTCGTAGCTATACCGTCGCGCCAGTCGAACAGACGCAACAATTGACCCCCATAGCTACCTTCGCGGAGTGGCTGGTCGAGCTTAACGAGTTCGTAAAAGCAGCGGGAAAGCCCGTCGCATCATCAATTGACCTGGTCTGTTATTGGTGAGCCCATTCAAAGTACAAGTGACGCGCCTTGTGGCTCTATGGTGGTTCCTCTTGACAGGGGAGACCCTACGAAAGGTATCCATCAGTTTTTCAGCATGCGACGACATTTTCCTTTATTTCTCCCCCTTCTCTTTTTGCAGAGACTGCCAACAACCGCAGATGAGCCTTCCTCCACAAAGTCACCGTCCAAGGTTGTACCAGAATGCACTCAACGGCGAGTTATTACAGCGGATCCGTTCGCTGCGGCCCTGGTTGACAGGCAGGGTTGCAGCCCACTTGGACCCCTTCGGAAGCATGGAGAAGCAATTCAAGGCATAAAAATAGATGTTGCCAGGGAGACCGCAATACAGATAAAGTCAAAGGTGTGCTGTGAATCCGTTAACGAGGCTCGATCCTATTCAGCGCGGCACTATCAACGAAAGCAGTTGCTCTCCCTAGTATATCGCGGATGAGCCAGGTGTTCCGGCCAGCATGCAGGAAAGATGCTCACAAGATGGTTGTAGGAATCTCACAAACAGTCCCGGCGACATATCGAGCTCAAGTTGTTTACGGGTTCGCGTGTCATCGTCTACGAAAGATCGGACAGAATTTTGCTCCGACAAACCATTCCTGGGGTTTCGCCTGGCTTTGCTCCATCTGGACTGCATGGTTTAATAAAATGTGCCTGGTCTCCCTAGACGAACTTTTGCTGCATCGGGCTGCAGGGCCGCTCGTTCATAGAGGATCACTGCAGGATTATGGAGTAAGACGGCGCGTGCAGGAGCCCACAATGGAATTCGATGACGGAAGCCACCTTTACGACGAAAGAAAAGAGGCTGCATGTAGAAGGAACAAACGAAATTATTACCACATTAAAATCCTGCGTTCACCTGGCCTGGTGGACGAAGGCATTCGAGGTTTTAACCTGCAAAGCTGTCGTAGTGTCCAGGCATGCCCAGCCGTATCTGCTAGCTCGCCATACCCCCCTGACGCGCCTGCTGGCTAGCAAAGCATGCGGGGGTTGGCAGCCTCAAGAAAATTACGGTGAGGTGAAATGTGAGAGATGATGATATTCGTAAAGGAATCTTTGTGAATGTTGCTTCGTCAAGTTGACCAGCCAGAGTCTGATCCTGGGGCAGTGGCTTGCAGTAGCCCACCAGGTCGCGTGGGTGGCTTGGAATCCTGGTTAATGGAGACTTGTAATGGATTCAGTGATTGCCACATGAAACTATGATAACGAATGCAGTTTAACTTTATTCATGTTTCTCATTCGCTTTTTGCGACCGATCGTACATGAAAATCCGGGGCTATAGAGATAACTGATAGGAAGCACATACGTATATTGCTACACCGCATCCTCGTGTGCTGGCGACGCCGACCGACAGGGGGAAGAGGTAGATCGAAGATCAATTACGAAACGAGCTAAGAACAGGTATTGGTGGCGAGCTCGGCCAGAGGATTGGCTGCTTCTACGGCGACGCTAGAACGGCGCCGCCGAGCCTTCTGTCTTATGACGAGCGAATAAGTGAGCCATCACTTGGCTCACACCAGGGGACAGGAGGCTGGCTCATTTCTGGTCCCCTCGCCTCCACACTGCCAACACACAGAGCCTGAAAAGGGTGTGCTGCCTCAGCTGTGTCTACGGATCCGCCCGAATGGAACGACGGCGACAGCGAGCTTCACCGCGCGACCAGGACATTTGACCCAATCTTGTGGGATGAACCAACGTCAAGGGGCTGTAATTCGTTCTCCAATTGTGGCGCGAGACAAAAATTTCAAATACCGGTCTGAGCGAGGCTCTCCGTGCGTTTTAACACTGGAGAAGCTCTTGGCCAGCTCAACCGTCACGTGGAGCCCAACTCTGAAGTGCCGAGTCGTGGCGGCTTACCGACCCAAGGGTTGATTTCAAAAACCGGAACGGAGAAGGTTATTTTCTTGACCGTTGACCGACTACCACCATCTTATATATGTAAATATTTATTTCATCTCGGAGAGCAGACACAGCGACAAGAAACATGCTTCTGAGAAGTTACCTGGTGCCATTCGCAATCTTCAACAGCGCACTTGTCCAAGGCCTTCCTGGTAAGCAAACTCGCCCTCCTTTTCGCAACAAGCTTTCCTAGCGTCACATCGACAATCCGGAACAAGAATCCGTTTACTGACGGGCCGCGAACAGTTCGTCGAGAAGCAGGTGGCGGCGGCATGGGTGTCGTGATGTACTTTGGCGGCATCAATTCAGCGCAAGCCTACAAAAGCGAGCTACAAGAAGCAGAGCGAAGCAGCGACGGCTAGGTGGAAGCCTTGAGTGCGCGCATTTCTCTCTTGGTGATGATTTAGACGATAGATGGGGGCGGCGTTTTCTCTTTCTCTCTTCACCTCTTCATGTACAATATCTCTAATCAGCCACGATGGCATACGAATAATGATACCCACGGAATTAGAATAGTAAAGCAACATTTTTCCTTTCTCGAACCCTCACCAGTGCAACGGCGGTCGTCCGATTCTGTTCCTGGCAGACAAGACAGGCAAGCTGCAGCAGTGGCTCGTAACCCAGGCCGGCAGTTGCATGCACACTCCCCCACACAAGAAAACCGCAAAACTGCAGCACCTTTGCGTCGGCCCCCAAACACGACCGTCATCCTTCGAGCCTGGTGCGTGAGCATGGACGCACTAATGCGTGGTAACCCCGGTGGCGACCGTGGCGTCCACACACAGACGAGCTCGCAAGCCCTCCCAAGTCCGCTTAAGATGCAGTGCTATTCGCCATTTGCCAACCAGGCTGCAGGGTTCATGGTGGATGGATGTCTCGCGCCATGCATGTGGTGAGGACCGCACCAGCGGGCGCGCTGACCTGCCTGTTGCAGGCTAGCAGCCAGCATGGCTCGCGGGGGTTTCCAGACAACTCCTTGTCATGGCCACATCGCTGCCCGGTTGATTGGCTGCTGGCTCCGAGCCTGACCCTCCTCCAACCGCTCGGTGCTGTGCTCTCTCTTCCAGGTCAGCCAGCGCACTGACTAACGCACAACAGGTAAGTTTCGCGCTGTTCGTTTGTAATACCAAGACCACCAAGCTGACCCTCCCACACCAAGTTGGAGCCCAAAAAAAAAAAAAAAGCCTGAGTCGCTGTCTTGGCTAAACTGGGCGTCCAGGCCGTGCTCCACGATCGATGTGGCGAAGCCCACCACAGTGTTTTTATTTTTGACTTGGGATCTGGGGAAGAGAAACCACTTGATGTCATGAATGTGAGGAACAATAGAATTCGAATCAGCTTCACGGTTGGCCACCGCGCCGTTGTTTTTGTCGCAGAGAGGGCGGACTGCTTGATTCTTCCCGCCCGACCTCCTCCTCCTCTCCCCACACCACCCTACCGAGATAACCACTGCTCCGTACCAACCGCGCATCTGCTTCTCCCCGCCTCCATCCTCAACCACCCCCCCTTGTGCAGGTTAGTGGAGTTATGGTAGCATTGCTATTTTATTAGCACTCTGCATCGTTAGCGCATGTTGGCCCGAGATGTCATCTGCCAACGGGCGAGCGCACACCCCAACTTTTCGCCATTATTATCGCTCCTCGTCCAACGCAGCCTCTCGTCTGCATCTCTTCCTCTTGCAACTCTCGCGACCCGCCCATGGCATAGCAACGGCCGCGAGAACTCGTTTTGAATCGCCATACCGCCTGGTGGCAGTTTGCCCCTACCTGGACACGCCATGGACGCCACGCGCAGGGACGAATTCAGCGTCGGTGCCGACGACCAGCTCTGGGGTCCGCAGCTGCCCGGGCACTTCGACTTCACCCTCGTCTTCGAGCAGTCAATTTTTGCGATTCTCCCGGCATGTCTGCTCCTCGGAGCGGCTCCTGTCCACATCAGCTACCTTCTGCGCGGAAAGCCCCGTGTGAGACCAGGCTTGTTACTGTGGACGAAACTAGCATTTGTGCTTGGTCTGATCGGCTGCCACGCCGCGGTGATTTACACATGGACCAAGCCTCAGTTTTCTACGCAAATATCGGTTGCAGCAGCAGTGTTTTCTCTGCTTTCCGGTATCTGCATCGCGACCTTGATCTACGTGGAGCACATCTACACCTTTAGTCCGTCTCCCCTCGTCAGCCTCTACTTGACCGTGGTCATGCTCCTCGATATCGCCAAAACGCGCTCTTATTTTCTTCGCAACGGGCTGGAAACTGCCGGTCGTCTTACCGCCGCTATTACGGTGCTCGAAGCCGTGCTAGTGCTGCTGCAGGAGATATCGAAACGAGCACTTGTTACAGATCAAGGCGCCGCTACTTTTGGACGGGAGTCATTCAGTGGTTTCTGGAATCGCAGACTTTTTCTTTGGATTAACTCTACTCTCTTTCTTGGATTTCATTCAATCCTGTCAGTGGATGATCTCCCGGCCCTGGGACCAGAATTCGACTCCGAATATCTTCATGCAAAGTTTCTTCGCCATTGGGAAAAAGGTCTGTTCCTTCTCATAATAAACACTGTTCATTTTCTGAATGGAGACTAATCAATAATGCAGCTGACAAAACCTCCAAACATGCACTGGCCAAAACCTGCTTCTACACACTGCCATGGCAATTTGTGTGTGTCACCATCCCACGGTTGTGCCATACTGGTTTTACATTCGCTCAGCCGTTCCTTATCCGTCGCGTCATCGAGGTCGTGAATCAAGACGAAGTTTCATCCGAAGAAACCTCGGCATTGATAGGAGCCACTGCTTTGATATATTTTGGCATGGCTGTAAGACCACCTACTCTACTCTACCTCCCCGGTTTCCACTAACACTCTCCAGATTTCCAAGGCGTACTACCAGCATCTTAATTACCGTTTCGCAACTTACATACGCGGAATTTTGGTGACGGAGATGTGTCACAAAGTACTAACTTTGCAGGATGGCCAACTCCGAGAATCCGCCATCTTGACTCTCATGACTGCGGATATAGCTGGTGTGGAGCGTGTCTGCTCTGATTTTCACAATGCTTTTGTTAGCGTCATTGAACTTGGCCTCGGTCTCTTTGTGCTCTCCAGCGTTGTGGGTGGCGCGTCTTTTCTCGTTTTGATCCCCGCAGGCAGTAAGTCGTTACCTCATGAAGAGATGAAATAGACTGCACACATGGCTAACATACTCTTAGTTGCGACTGTTATCTTGTCTGTGATCACCAAGCGCATGGGCAAAGCTCGTGCAAACTGGAATCAGAAAACACAGGAACGCGTTGCTGGTACTTCACTTGCCCTTCAGCAAATGAAAAGTATCAAGTCAACCGGCCTTACCTCTTTCATTTCTGAGCACCTCCAAGGTCTGCGTGAAGCCGAAATTAAGGTATCGCTAAAGGAGCGTCACCTGCTTATTTCAATTTATGCAACGAGTAAGTTCTCTATCAATTTAGACACAATCGAACGCATCTATAAAAGAGCATATGTGCTGATCGATTACCAGGGGAGTTTTCCAACGGCTTCACACCCGTGATCGTGATCGCGGGAGCTATCTTTTGGACCAAATCATTGAGCAGCCTCGGTATTGCCAACGTTTATACTGCGCTCTCAATGGTTTCTATTATGATGGAACCACTAGGAACTGCGCTGGTCGCTCTTCCCTTCTTGGCTGCTGGACTTGCCTCTTTGGACCGCATCCAGAAATTCTTCGCCAAAGACGGTGTCTTTGAAAGCCAGGCTATGGAGTCATGCGAAAGCCTCGAGAAGTCCCCTCTGCCCCCGTTCGAGTTTGAGATCTCGAACGCAACAATAAAGAATCCTGAATATGAGCGGGCTCTGTTCATGAATGCTAATTTGAGGCTGGAGCGCGGACAAATCGGAATGCTGATTGGCAAAGTGGGTTGCGGCAAATCGACGCTTCTCAAATGCCTCATTGGCGAGTCTAAGCTTACTTTCGGGTCTATTCATCGCAGTGACGAGCCCATCGGATACTGTGATCAAACTCCGTGGATTGAAGATGGAACTATCTTGGACAATATCCTTGGTCGAAGTGAATACAATGAGGAACGCGTGGACAAGGTGATTCGAGCCTGTGCTCTCGATGAGGATATTGCACAACTGAAATCCGGAGTATTCACCGCTGTCGGCGCTGGAGGGTGCAGACTCAGTGGTGGACAGAAGAGTCGACTGTCGTTAGCTCGAACACTATACGCTGAACCCCGAATGATGGCTTTGGATGATGTCCTCGGCTCACTGGATGAGACCACATCTGAAACGGTCTTGTATAGACTCATCGGCGAGAGAGGCCTGCTGCGAGAAATGGGGACCACGGTCCTTTTGACAACGTCTATGCGTGATCATCTCGACTATGCAGATGTTGTTTTCGTGTTCAAAGACGATGGTTCTATCAGAACGATCGACAGACCTTCTCCAGCCGCTTTCAACGATGCGGCATTCGATGGTGTGCTACAAGAAAAGGCTGAGAGCCGAGACAAGACACATATAGGGGCTGCTGTTCCTACCCCTAAACCAGGAGCTCTGAATGGGTTATCAGAAGAGCTCGACCGTTCCGCTCGCCAAAAGGGTGATATGCTTCTATATGGTTACTATTCTAAGACCTTTGGACTTGTCTGGTTTATCCCGTGGCTCCTTCTGGCTATTGTTGCTGCTGCAAGCTCTCGATTGCCACCAATCTACATGCGAATCTGGCTAGATATCGCGCCGACCAAGAACATATATTTCATTGGCTTTGCTGGTGTAGGTGTTGTTCATGTCATTCTGGTATTGATGACGACGATCATCTATTACTTGAAGTTGGTGCCTCGATCATCCGAAACCTTGCACTGGGACACATTGCAAGCTCTTATGAAGGCCCAGTTGAACTTTTTGACGATGACGGACAATGGCTCAATCATGAACATCTTCAGTCAAGATATGGGCCTTCTCTCGCAAATATTACCGATGAAGTTTGTCGAGTTCATATACGAGATGACAACTTTGGTAGTTGACGTAGGAATTGTCGCGTCTGGTGCTACATATGCTTTTGTCATCGTGCCATTCTGCATTGGTCTCGTCTACGTCCTGCAGAAGTTCTATCTCCGAACATCAAGACAAGTACGACTGCTGGATATTGAGGCGAAAGCACCGCTGTTTGACAAACTTGGCGACGCAATGAACGCCATGCCACACATTCGGGCATTCCGCTGGCAGAAGCCATTTGTTAGGCAATGCCTTGGGCTGATCGACTTCTCACAGAAGCCTTACTATCTCATGTTCTGTATTCAGCGGTGGCTAACCGTCGTTTTGGACTTGTCTGTTGGTGCCATCGCTATTGTCCTCATCACCTGCGCCGTGAAATTCAGGAGCACAACGACTCAAGCAGCAATTGGCTTGGCCTTGGTCAACTTGACAACTTTCAGCCAGTCACTCTCGAAGATGATTACATGGTGGATCTCACTTGAAACCGCATTTGGCGCCATTGCAAGAGTCAAGTCCTTCATCAGCACCACGCCGGCAGAAGAGAGTCCCGACTGGGATCCGGATGACACATATCTGCATTACTGGCCTGAGCATGGCACAATTGTTATGGAAAATGTCTCTTCAAGTTATGTTACGCCTACTAATGCGAAGCAAATCGGCGTTGATGGCATGACGACGGCCTTTGAGGATGGAGAAGTGGTCAGTGTTGTTGGCCGCACGGGCAGCGGCAAGTCGTCTCTGATACTGACCTTGCTCAACTGTGTCGACTTCACTGGTAGGATCACCATCGGCGGCCGTGATATTAAGAGCATTCCCGTGGAGCTTTTGCGTGAGAAAATCACGACTATTCCGCAGGAAGGAGTAGAGCTACCAGGGACATTGCGAACCAATGTAGACCCTTACAGCAAGAAGGGCACACACACAACAGAATCGGACTTCAAGATCATCCGCCTTTTGCAGAGGTTGCAAATCTGGGATAGCGTTCAGGCCAAGGGTGGTCTGAATGCGGAGTTTTCACAGTTGAATCTTTCCAAAGGTCAAAAGCAGCTGGTCTTCTTGGCTCGCGCGATGCTTCGCAGGGATGCCACTGGGTCCAAGATTGTGCTCATGGACGAGGCAACCAGCAGCGTTGACGAAGAGACTGACCTGGAGGTGCGTGACATGATCAACGGTTCTTTTGCGGGAGCCACCGTCATCAACATCACGCATCGAGCATATGTCGCTCAGGATTCGGACAGGGTGGTGGAGATGAGTAGAGGACAGATTGGCACCGAACTCCATCGGCGCCCTGGCTGCGAGTACTCATAGTCGAGTGGCATTCTTGGCGTTTAGATTCCCCTTTCATTTTGGCTGTGCTTTAGCGAATACCTTTTTTCTTGTACGATTGAATGGAATTGTCATAAACTAGTACATATGCAATATAATACATGCGCAATATTGTGTCACTCTTAATGCGATGAGCTATTTTTGGCTATACCATTGTGCCGATATAGTGCTTCTCGATGACCAATCCAATCCTTAGACGGCAGAGATACTAGATTGAAGTCGATTTACAACTGTCTAGATACCACAGTGCAAGACCTGTACTTAGGCAAGAGACGTAGATTTAAATGGACAATATCTCGAATTTATAGGCCCTTACGGTCTCTTTCGCGAATGCTGAACAAGATGATGAGACTCAACATCTGAACCGCCGCAATGAAAAGAAATGGCAAGCCATACCATTTCGTCCCCCATTCAAGACCAGCGTTGAAGAGGATAGCCAAGAGAGGTCCAGATGCCATGCCGCCCACAGCCTCGAACACCGCAACATACCCAAATACCACACCCTTGTGCTGCTCATCCGCCACGGAACTGATCAAGCTGACCGTTGCCGGGATGTGACCGGCGCTCAGCTCATAAAAGCACACAGAGGCAATGAACAGGGTGCCCGTTGGGGCGACGGCATTGGCGACGCTGCCGAGAAACAGGATCACGACGAGGGTCCGAGAGAGCAGAATATCCTTTCTGATGCCTGACAGACTAAATCTGTTTACGAGCCCGTAGCTGACCGCGGGCAGCACCGCGCCGACCACGGCGAGCTTGATGCCTGCGGCGATGGAAGGGATGAAGCCGGCCTCGTCCCATGTCCAGCCGAAGCGCTTCGTGACGTACTGCAGCCGGAAGCGCGTGGCGTATGTCGCGAGGTTG